>JAJEJO010060471.1:0-34289 GCA_020662805.1 Glaucomys volans | reverse complement strand
TATAAAGTAACTATTTTTCCCTCCTTCCCCTTATTGTGAATTAACTTCACACATCAGAGAAAACATTCACCCTTTGGATTTTGGGGATTGGCTTATTTCACTTAGCATGATATTCTCCAACTCCATCCATTTACCAGCAAATGAGCTGCTATAAACATTGATGTGGCTGTGTCATTGTAGTATGTTGATTTTAAGTCCTTTGGGTGTAAACTGAGGAGCAGGATAACTGGGTCAAATGGTAGTTACATTCCAAGTTTTCTAGGGAATCTCCATACTGCTGTCCATAATGGTTGTACCAATTTGCATTCCCACCAGCAATGTGTGAGTGTACCTTTGCCCCCCACATCCTTGCCCACATTTACTGTTGCTTGTATTCTATTCTTGATAATTGCCATTCTGATTGGGGAGAGATGAAATTTTAGAGTAGTTTTTTGCTATTATTTTTTTGATTTTTCTTTCTTTCATTTTTATAGACAGCATTTTGATTCATTGTACACAAATGGGGTACAACTTTTCATTTCTATTGCTGTACGCAATGTAGATTCATACCATTCATGTAATCATACATGTACATAGGGTAATAACATCTGTCTCAGTCCACTGTCTTTCCTTCCCCTACCCCCTCCTGCCCCATTTCCCTCTACACAATGCAAAGTGCCTCCATTCTTCTCTTACCCCGCACCACACCCCCCATGATATATCATCATCCACTTATTAGAGAAATCTTTCAGCTTTTGGCTTTTTGGAATTGTCTTATTTCACTTAGCATCCATTTACCTACAAATGCCATAATTTTATTCTTCTTTATGGCTGAATAGTGTTCCATTGTGTATATATACCAGTGTCTTTATCCATTCATCTGTTGAAGGGTATCTAGGTTGGTTCCACAATATAGCTATTGTGAATTGAGCAACTATAAACATTGATGTTGGCTTTGTTACTGTACTATACTGACTTTAGGTCCTTTGTGTAGAAAACTGAGGAGTGGAATAGCTGGGTCAAATGGTGGGTCCATTCCAAATTTTCTGAGGCACCTCCATACTTCTTTGCAGAGTGGCTGGACCAATTTGCAACTCCACCAGCAAAGTAGGAGTGTAGCTTTTTCCCCACATCCACCAACACTTATTATTGCTTGTGTTCTTGATAGTAGCCATTCTAATTGGAGTTAGATGAAATCTTAGGGTGGTTTTGATTTGCATTTCTCTGATTACTAGAGATGATGAGCACTTTTTCATATATTTGTTGATCGCCTCTATATCTTCTTCTGCGAAGTGTCTGTCAAGTTTCTTAACCCATTTATTGATTGGGTTCTTTGTGTTTTTGGTGCAAAGTTTTTTAAGTTCTTTATAAATTTTGAAGATTAGTACTCTATCTGAAATGCTTGTGGAAAATACTCTCCCACTCTGTAGGCTGTCTTTTCGCACTTTTGATTGTTTCCTTTACTGAGAAGGAGATTTTTAGTTTGAATTTATCCCTTTTATTGATTCTTGCTTTTACTTCTTGTGCTTTGGGAGTCTTATTAATGAATTCTTGTCCTAAGCTGACATGATGAAGATTTGAGCCTCCTTTTTCTTCTGTTTGGTAAAGAGTCTCAGGTCTAATTATGAGATCTTTGATCCATTTTGAGTTGAGTTTTGTGCAGGATGAGAGAAAATGCATATAGATTTCCAGTTTTTCCAGTACTATTTGTTGAAGAGGCTATCTTTTCTCCATTGGATGTTTTTGGCACCTTTGTCTAGTTTGAGATAACTGAACTTATGTGGGTTTGTTTCTGTGTCTTCTATTCTGTGCCATTGGTCTACCTGTCTATCTTGGTGCCAATACCATGCCGTTTTTGCTACTATTGCTCTATAGTAGAGTTTAAGGTCTGGTGTTTTGATACCTCCTGCATTCTCTTCCTGTTCAGGATTTTTTTCACTATTCTGGGTCTTTAATGCTTCCAGATCAATTTCATGATTGCTTTCTCTATTTCTAGGAGGAATGTCATTGGGATTTTAATTGGAGTGGCATTAAATTTGTATAGCACCTTTTGACAATATTATTTCTGCCTATCCAAGAACATGGGAGATCTTTCCATCTTCTAACTTTTCTTGAATTTCTTTCTTTTGTGATCTGCAGTTGTCATTGTAGAGGTCTTTCACCTCTTTTCTTAGGTTGATTCCCAAGTTTTTTTTTTTTTTGAGGCTATTTTAAATGGAGTGTAGTTTTCCTAATATCTCCTTCAGAGGATTCATCACTTATGAATAGAAATGCATTTGATTTATGACTGTTGATTTTATATCCTGCTATTTTGCTGAACTCATTTATTAGTTCTAGAATTTTTCTGGTGGAGTTTTTTGGATCCTATAAATATAGAATCATGTTGATGGCTTGATTTCTTCTTTTCCTATTCATATCCCTTTAATTTCTTTGGTCTGTCTAATTACTCTGGCTAGTGTTTTAAAGACGATGTTGAATAGAAGTGGTGAACGAGGGCATTCCTGTCTTGTTCCAGTTTTTAGAGGGAAAGCTTTCAGTTTTTCTCCATTTAGAATGATGTTGTCCCTGAACTTCACATATATAGCCTTTCCAATGTTGAGATATGTTCCTACTACCCCTATTTTTCTAGTGTTTTGAGCATGAAGGGGTGTTGTATTTTGTCAAACACTTTCTTTGTGTCTACTGAGATAATCATATGATCTTTAACCTTAAGTCTATTGTGATATTGAGGTGATGAATTACATTTATTGATTCCTGGATGTTGAACCAACCTTGCATCCCTGGGATCATCCCCACTTGATGGTGGTGCACTGTCTTTTTACCATGTTTCTGTATGTGGCTTGCCAGAATTTTGTTAAGGATTTTTGCATCTATGTTCATCAGAAATACTGGTCTAAAGTTTTCTTTCCTTGATATGTCTTTGTTCAGTTTTGATATAAGGCTGATACTAGCTTTTTAAAATGAGTGTGGAAGGGTTCCCTCCTTCTCTATTTCATGGAATACTTTGAGGATTATTGGTATAAGTTCTTCTCTGAAGGTCTTATAGGTCTCAGCTGAGACTCCATCTGGTCCTGGGCTTTTCTTGGTTGGTAGGCTTTTGATGGCTTCTTCTATTTCAGTGCTTGAATTGACCTGTTTAAATTGTGTATGTCCTCCTGATTCAGTTTGGGAGGATCATATTCCTCTAAAAATTTGTTGATGTCTTTGAGATTTTCTATTTTGTTGGAATATAGATTTTCAAAGTAGCTTCTAATTATGTTATGTATTTCAATAGTGTCTGTCATGATATTTCCTTTTTCATCTGTATTTTAGTAATTTGAGTTTCCTCTCTCCTCTTTGTTAGTGTGGCTAAGGGTTTATTGATTTTGTTTGAAGTTCTCATGGCATTACATTCTTTAGTGGTAGAATGCTTGGCTAGCACACACAAGGCCCTGAGAATGGTCCCCGCCCCACATAAAATGTCTATATCCATTACTTTAAAAGTTACTGTTACTGTGTTCTGCATGCTTGCTCACATCTGAAAATACCATCATTAAGCATGGACACATGGATTTCTGTCTTTTCTGCAAGTCCCCATGGAGGCTTCTTCCAGTGTGTACACTCCTTCTCTTGGTCCATTCCCTTCTGTGTACCTTATGCAGGCCCAGATCCTCCATTCATTCAGCTAACATTGTTATTAAAAAGTAGACAAAAGAGATAAGCCCTTAGCCACACTAATGAAGAGAAGGAGAGCGAAAACCCAAATTACTAACATTCATGATGAAAAAGGAAATATCATGACAGACACCATTGGAATACATAACATAATTAGAAACTATTTTGAAAATCTATACTCCAACAAAATAGAAAATCTTGAAGACATTGACAGCTTTCTAGGGATATGTGATCCACCCAAACTGAACCAGGAGGACATAAACAATTTAAACAGATCAATTTCAAGCAATGAAATAGAAGAAGCCATCAAAAGCCTACCAACCAAGAAAAGTCCTGGACCAGATGAATTCTTAGCCTAGTTCTACAAGACCTTCAAAGAAGAACTCATTCCAATAATCCTCCAAGTATTCCATGAAACAGAGAAGAGGGAACCCTTCCAAACTCATTCTATGAAGCTAATATCACCCTGACACCAAAACCAGACAAAGACACATCAAGGAAAGAAAACTTCAGACCAATATCCCTAATGATGCAACAATTCTTAACAACATTCTTGCAAATTGCATACAAAATCACATTAAAAAGATAGTACACTATGATCAAGTGGGTTTCATCTCAGGGATTCAAGGTTGGTTCAACACCCAGAAATCAATAAATATAATTAAGCACATCAGCAGACTTAAAGTTAAGAATGATATGATTCTTTCAATAGATGCAGAAAAAACATTTAATAAAATACAGCATCTCTTCATTCTCAAAAGACTAGAAAAACTAGGGATAGTAGGAACATACCTCAACAGTGTAAAGGCTATCTATGCAAAGCCCAGGGACAGCATCATTCTAAATGGAAAAAAACTAAAAACATTCCCCCTAAAAACTGGAACAAGGCAAGGATGCCCATATTCACCACTTCTATTCAACATCGTCCTTGGAACTCTAGCCAGAGCAATAGACAGACCAAAGAAATTAAAGGGATATGAATCAGAAAAGAAGAACTCAAATGATCTAGATTTTTTTAAATCAAAGGAGGAAAGGAAAATTTATAAAGGAAAAGATAGTTCTATTTAAGTATATTTTAAATACTTTTTATAATTTCAGGGGACAAAACTAACACAAAAGAGACAAATGATATTTAGGGAATAATATTTACAAGTAGACCAATCATGGTCTATATTGTGCAAATAACTTATCAGTTAAGAAAAAATGTAAATATCCCAGTAGAAAAAGAGGTAAAAAATATGAATAGGCAATTCATGAAATTAAAGTCCAAGCACAAAAACCTTGAAAAAGATTCTTAATTTAATCTCTGACTATCAGGGAAGTACAAATTTATGGTAATAATGGTCAATAACTTCACACCCATCAAAGTGGCTAAATTTTTTTAAATGAGAAGAATAATAACACCTTCTGTTAGCCTGGAGTGGGCAAAGTTGGGAAGAATATTGTTATTATGCTTGGAAAAATCTAATTTTGATGGACCTTTGGAAGAACAGATAATATCTGCTTTGAAAAGGAATGTAAATACTCTGAGCCCAAAGGCCTCCTACCTTCTGGGACATGTTCCTAGAAAAAATGTATATATGGACATAGAACATGCTTTCTAGGACAATGAATATAATCTGTAAACACTGTGAAAGACTCTGAAAAAAGAAATAATAAGACATTCTGTAGGAATTTATATGATTTTTCATGTTTACCCTTATTGCCCACACAAAGTATTCCGGGTCAGAAAACTGGCTTTTGTTTCTTGCTTCCTTTCTATTTCTTTCTTTCTCTTTCTCTATTTTGTGCTGAGGCTCAAACCTGGGCAAAGCACTCTACCACTGACTGTACCCCAGCCTCTATATTTCTCTCTTTACCTCACCATAAATGAATCTGCTACCTTTTCCCTAAGTGCCAGACTCCTTCATCGCAGATCTCAGACCAATCCCTGGAGTGGCACAATGAAAGCCAGGTGGAAAAATTTCCTACATGAGCATCAAGGCCCTATATAGGCCAGGGATGTGGGAAAAGTTTTCCCTGGTTACAAAGGAGAAGGAGACAGCATTCTTGAAAGGGTGCTCTTTAATCCAATTTTTGGTATGCAATAAAATCTCTAAAGGAGCAGAGTGCACCTTTGATTTAGAAAGGTCTCCAAGTTCCAGGGCTCATTCATCCTTAAAATACAAATACCTGGGAAGATCGCGAACACCTAGAAAGATTGCAGCTCCAGTCTCCCAGGTACCCTAGGTCTTACCTAATCTAGGCCATAACATTTTAGTCCTCTGGGGAAAAGCCAAAGAGAAATTTATTAACGTTTTGAATCTGAGCCATTAGCTAGACAAATGGCTACAGACCTAATTCGTATTGATGTAAAGTCTCAGGAGGCCAGGATTTTTTACAGGAGAACTGATAAATCCAGAAGTTTTATGTCCCCACATAACCACCTCATAGAATATTATTCAGTCATTAAAATAAATGAGCTTGAGCTACTTACCAACTGGATTTGCAGGATTCACAGAGGTGCAAAATGCAGAGTAGTGCAAATTGTGACCTCAGTTTTACAACATAATAAACTTACTAATGAACATTATGTAAAAGTGTTTAAGCATGACAAAAGAATGTATATCAGATTTTTTAGCTAATTAAAGAAGTGTGGAATATACAATAGGGAAAGAGGAAGAAAACAAACTTTCACATATAAAACTGCATTTTGAAAGAATGCCAGTATGAAAATTCTCTATGACCTAATACCATTTTTATAAGTACAATGATATATCCATGTATAAACATAAATATGCTTAGATATATCGTATTTGAATTTATGACTAGTTGTAGAACATTTATATTTGGGAGTGGGTATGGATATGGAGGTGTGCAATGGGTGTAACCAATATATTATTGGTGGGGCTTTCTGGATAGTAACATTTCAAAAGCTTACCATTCCTTCCTTATGTCTTTAGGAATATATCTTAATTTTTTAAACATACAATTAGTACTTACTCTATTTACACTAGTGTTAAGTATGCTACTTACACTATGTATAAGTGTTTTCGTTTTGCTTTGTTTTTTGCAGTTTCCAGGACAAACCCAGGGTCTCATGCTTGCTAGGCAACCAGCCTACCACTGAGCCACATCCCCAGCCCTATTTTGTATTTTATTTAGAGACAGGGTCTCACTGACTTGCTTAGTGCCTCTCTTTTGCTGAGGCTGGCTTTGAACTCGAGATCCTCCAGTCTCAGCCTCCCAGGCTGCTGGGATTACAGGCATGTGCCACTGCACCTGGCTAAGATTTCTTTTTACATTGATCCTTTTTTTTTCTTTTCTTCTCCTTTTTTGGATAGAATATTCCTTTTCTTTATTTTTTTAAGGAATTTGACATGGAAATATTTTATTAATACACATATAAGAATAACTGAGGAAATACTGAAAAATAACAGTGATTAGAAGAACTAGATCTACAGATGATTATGGTAATATACAAAATACTAAGTTCCACCATGGAGAAGAAACAGATCTCTGGAACAAAACAGAGAATTCCAGATTCACCTTGACATTTTGCTTATGATAAAAGAATTTTAAATAAATGTGGAAATGCGGAATATTTAGTAATATATTTAAATCAATGTCTAACACTTGAAAATAATAAAGCTAGAGCCTTGACTCAGTCTATTCATAAGATGAATTTCTGATGGATCAGTGAGAAATCAAAGGGCTGAGGAAAAAGGATGAGTTCATTTCTTGTTTTACTTCTCAGAATGAAGTCCTTGCAAAGCATAACACAAATGCCAGAAACCACAGGGAAAAGCGCTGACAATTTTGAACACGTTAAACATTTACATATTGTTATTTCAGAAGAGAAACACCATAATCAAAATTTTTTAAAGTGATAAATTAGGGAAAATATTGCAATGTATGTAATATAATTGGCTGACTTTATTAATTACAAAGACCTCACATAAGCAATATAAGAAAGGCAAATGACACAATAGAAAAATGTATATCCTATATGAATAAGCCAATGATTTCTTTCATACAAAAGAAATACAAAAGAAAGCTAAGGAAATTATGAGAGAGTATTCTTTCTTGGACATCAGTGACTTCTGTTCAAAACAAGGTTCGCTCCTCCTTGAAAATGGATAAATGGTGCAAAGCTGTTGAAAACCAAAGGCTAAAGGCAACGGGGTAAGCAGGCACCCTCTTACCCTGTAGTGTAAGTGTACCTCCTTTCTGTGAGGAAAATTTGACTGTACCCCTCAAAATCTTAAGCATGCATTCCCTTACTTTACAATGCATGGTGCAGAAGTATTCCCAAAGTTTTAAAATACATGTCCAAGGATATTCTTTACAGCCTAGGGGACTGCTTTAATGACTTACATGTGTCCATGTAACAGAAAAAAAGTAACTGGTTAAAAGTGAAAATGTATATGGAAAAATCTAAGCCATATTTTAAAAAGGAAAGTTGTGAAATTTTGTTTATGATAATGTCTTTTGGGTAAACGAAATAAAATAGACAAATGATAGCTAGATAGATGACAATGACATGACAGACTCACAGACACGTGTAAAATTTCTCAATGGGAAGATACACTGGAAACTGTTGAGGATATTTTACCTTTGGAGCAAAGAGTTGAGAGTGAAAGAGAAGTTTTACTTTCTATCCTATACACTTTTGTGTCTTTAAATTGTTTCTTACTTTTAATTTTCAATTAATGCTAACAAATTTATTAAACCATGGAATTATGACCACTTTCTTTGGTTTTCTTTCTACACTTTGTGGATTTTTCTAAGCCACCTTTATTACTCTTTAAGGCTCTCAGGTCCTTGGGTTTGCACATGATGAACTCCTGAATTCAACAGATGTGTTGAATCCCAGAATATGCCAGGCTGGGAAGCTAGGTCCACAAGGTACAAGTCAGGTCCCCAGGAAGCTCATGGCCTTACTGGCAGGGAAGAGATGCCCATTAAGACAATTACTGAGTTCACACAGAGGAAATTGCAAGGGGTCATGGGGCACAGAAAAGAGAGAGACAACTACATCACAGTCACCTGGGAAAGAACAAGTTTATAGCCATTATCCTGTGATAATTATTAAAAGTAGTCCCCTTCATTCCACTTTGTTGATAAATTGCCCAGTAATCCTAGATAAGGGGCCTTGATCAGGTGCACAGGTCAAGGATAGCACCAAAGAGAGGAAAGTGCCAGTGAGGTCTTAAAGGTCGTCGGACTGTATTAATCTACTTGGGCTGTCAAAACAAAACACCACAGACTGGGTGGCTTACAAACAAATTTATTGTCTTGTATTTCTGAAAGCTGTAAGTCCAAGATCAAGGTGTAATCAGGGTTGGTTTCTCCTGAGACCTCATCTTTGTTGGCTGGTAGATGCCATCTTCTCCCTGGGTCTTCACATGATCTTTCCTCTGTGCATGCCTGTGTTCAAATTTCTTTTCTTAAGGAGACCAGTCATAGAGGATTATGATTCACTCTAATGATCTAATTTAACTTAATTATAATCTAAAGATCCTATCTCCAAATATAGCCACATTCTGAGGTACAACGGGTTAGGATTTGAACACATAATTTGGTGGGGACACAATTTAACCCAGAACAACATCTTAGGCAGAAGTGTCCATGCGGTGGCAAACAGCCTCTTGCTAAAGACTACAACTCAAGCAGGGCTTTCTCTTGACATTTGACAAATGTATCTGAGTTCATTTTCCCACTCTCTTTGAGCTGACTCCTTTCCTTCTCAGCTTGTGAGGAGTGGTTGAAAGCTAAGGGGGACACACTTTCAAACCACCCTGACTTAGTGTCACTGGGCTCATGCTCCCACCTGTTTAAAAGGGAGAACCCAGCCCCTGTCTGGGAGCCCTAACTGCAGAGTTCCTGGGAAAAGTCTCCATGTCACCATGATGAATGTCCAACTGGCAAGGCCAGTGTGGTTCCAGTTCAACTCTGGAGTCCCAGATCCAGGCAGCCTCTTTGCCTTAAGAATCACAAGTTCCCCCACCCCTCCAGCAAACATGAACTTATTCTCACCCCAGGTTACTTTCCAATGCTTCTGGGCCCACTGGGTTATTTTCCCCTACACTGCCCTATAACCACTGCTCCAAACAAGTACCAGTGTCAGGACTGGAGATGCACAGATAAGACTCAGCCCCACATCTCAGGAACTCAAATCTTCACAGAAAAATCTGCTAAGGAAATCAACAGTGGGACATCAAATTTCCTGGGGGTGGGACTTCATCTCTCAAAGTTTACTTTCTCCCCTGGGTAGTTTAAAACAAACATATACATATATATATATATATATGTATATATATATATATATATACACACACACACACATTTATACATACACATATATGTACATATATAAATATAAATACATATTCATATTTATATTTTTTTCCTTAACAGATATATATGTTTTCCACCACAGACCTACCTAAAACTGTAGTCCTATCTGAATTGCATTCAACTGCATTTTTTTCCTCTTCCCTCAGTAAAGGAGGAGGAAGTCAGTGATTGGCCTCATCGAGGCCACTCCTCAGGGCCCACATGTCAGTTCATAGGCTCAGATATGTTCTCCCTCTTCATAAGCAGGTAAACAATTCCTTAATCCTTTTGTGATCACAGAGGATTATTTCTGATGAAATCCTATAAGTCCTCCAGGTAGCTGAGCAGTAAGTCTGGATTTCCCTGAAAACACTTTCTTTGCGGAAACAAACAATCCCTGCAGGTGTCCAAGTGGTAAGTTGACACGTGTCACGGGTGTCTTCACTGAAAAGAGGTCAACAGGCAAGGCAGCTGAGCTCCGTGACCTATTCTTTCCCAATGGACAATGCAAGTCTGTAATAACATTAAATAGTATTTGCCAGAGGACATGTTCCCATAACCATTGCCAAAACATTACATCCAGAGCAAATCTATGAGACTTGAGAGAAACTATTTAACTGCAGAAGAGTTTGTGAGCTGGTCTCCCCATTGTCATTCCTGTCCCTTACAAATGACTCTCCAAAACCAGGCAGTGTACTGCTTGTTCAGTGGAAATCAGAACCCTGATTTTAAACAAGGAACTAAAGCTTTCTAAGTGCTACTTTTGATATAGAATAAAACCCAAACTCTCACCCAGCCAAAGCCTACTTGGGCCGATCCCTTCCTGCCATTCTGATCTCACCTTCTACCACCAACCCCTCAAGGCCATGTAGATTTGAGCCTCTTGTGGTTCCTGGAGCAGGTCAAATCCCAGGTTTTAGAACTTGTGGCTATCTCTACCTAGAAGTCCCCAAGGCCGTTGCCAGCCTAGCCTCCCCAGGTCTTAATTCAACCTTCATCTGCCTCTGAAAAAATTTCCATAATTTATTGATGATCACTCACTGGTTCCCATCACTAGCTCTCCTTATTTTTCTTGTAACGTAACAATTGATGAAATCTTGTTGTTCCCTATCTCTTTGTATCGCATTGGAAACTTCTCTCCACAACATTGTCACTTAGGTGTTGCCAAGCACATAGAAGCACTGTTGGATGGATGGGTGGGTGGATGCATAGATGAACAAATGAAGACCACCTTTGGCATTCAGACAGAAGACTCGAGTCATCTATTTTTGAATTACCTGAATAAATGCCTATGCTCTATCTCACTCCACAGTATACACTTACTCCTTGGCTGTTTTCTAATCTTGAGGCCCAAATGTGAGTGGCGGTCTGGTCTCTTTTCGTCATTCCCCTCTTGGTTCCCCCATCCCTCCCATTGGCTAGTCCAGTTAGAAAGTCCTAGGGCATTTGTATATGGACAGCAGAATCAATACAGCGATTGAATATTTTGTTGGTAATTCACATTAAACACATCATTTAAGTTCAAGGTGTGGGCCTCAGTAGTTAATAAATATTAGTAGTTTCACTGAAAGTCCAGAATGTTAAATATCCAGAAATTGCCAAAAAAAGTATACTATTTCTTCCATTTTGCCCCTTTTCCCTAGAGCAAACAGAAACTTGGAGTAAATTGAAGTCAAAACATAGTATTTACAATTTAGAATCTTATTATTTAGAGCAAGTATCCTTAAGAGATGCTTAAAACAGTTTAAAATGTATGCATATCTCTCTATATACATATATATAAAAACATGTACATATATGTGCATGTGTATTACATACATATACATAAACTTGGTAGGCTTTCACTCTAACATAAAAATTTGGAGTATAGTTTACTTAGAAAATTATATATTTGCAGATATAATTTCTTTTCAAATAAATGCTTCAAAATCTGGAGAATCCAGTAGATGAACTAGATTTAATTTTGCATATATGAAATAGGCCTTAAGGTGACCAAATCAGCTTTGCAGTTGAGATCTCTCTTTCTACTGGAAATTGAACCACATAGTAGATAAAAGGTTTTGAGCCTCAGTTTCCTGGATTCAAATCCTGCACTAGCCTGTGACTCCAGATGGACTATTGATGCTTTCTGGGCCTTAAATCCCTTACCTATAAAATAGGAAAATGATAGTACCTGTTGGAGAGGACTCTGGTAAAGATTTTTAAATTATAGTAGGATAAGTAAAGCACTTAGAAATTGGGCTGAATATCTAATAGCTTTTAATCAGTGTTAGGGGATTATTGTTAGGCTTATTTCGTTTGGGATCTGCAAGTTCCTGGCTTGGTAATTTCCATAAACAAAATGAACTTGTAAAGCCTCATGAATATAATTTAAATTTTTTGAATGCAGTTTAAACTGCGTATAGAAAAAAATATATCTATATATAAAGCAATACTAGGAAAAAGGTAACAATACCTTAATATAAAATACCAACAACAGTTTTAGCAAATGTGTAAGATTACCATGCAGTGTGTCTGTAAGGATATTTTTTGGTATTGGAATTAATGACACCCAAGTAATTAAATTAAACAAGAAAAAAATATATAGTGCCTAGTTTGAAAGTATCATTAAGTGTGAAAATGAAATAATAAAGAACGAAATTGAGTGTTTCACTGCATCTTTAACCATCAGCTCTCATTCTTCCAAGAATATCATGCACATCACAAACCAGGGATGGCAAACAGGTTTTATCTTTTACCCAATTCTTATCAGTTGAAAGTGACTCTCTGATGGACGGATTCTGTTAAGAAGGATTCTGAGGACACATCAGGGTTCATTGGGAAAGAGTCCCTAACCATTTATTGCTGTACCCTACACATGCAGAAGGGAAAATGATGCAGCACACACCACATAATTACTATGTGGCTTATAATTTCAAATTTGTAAATCAGAATGGTTTGCCAGTATCAGGAAAAAGCAGTCATAGGTCAGAATAGGTTGGCAACAAGGGCCAGGCTGTGCTTTCAGGAAATCCAGTGGAGTTCACAACCAGGGCTTGCATTTGTGCTTTCCTTCACCTCCTCCTTCCATTATTCAGTAGTGTGGCTGTGTAGCCTGATCCCTGGCAACCCTAAGCAGGTCCTATATCTAGGGAAGGAAGGGACAGGATTAAAGCAACAACTGCTCAGGAGGCCCTCCTCTGCAGGCAGCTCAGTGGGGCTTCACTACTCATGAGCTGCCCTGGAGGAAGAGCTTAAAGACAGCAGGAATGGTAGTCAACAAGCAGAAAACAAAGGTCAAGGTCTTGAGAACAGCCACCTGGAATCTTGTGAGTACTGGCTGAACATGCTCATAGTGAATGACCAGAACAGCTTTCCTCAGGGAGAACATAGCAAGGTGAGGAATAAAGGAAAGAATTGTTTACTTTTCAACATGAAAGAGAAAAACTTTTTTTTCAGATATAAAAGAGGGAAAAAATATTTTTCTGCCCGTTGTGCAAAATTTCCCAGCCTCTTTCCATTGTTCTGTGGTGGACTAATTAGATTCACAGCTAAGTCTCTCTTCAAGGGTTAACTTAAGGGTCTTCTGAGCAAATCACTGCCAGGACTTGCCCTCCCTGTAGGAGGGAGACATCCCAGCCTCCCTCGTGGAGGAAGCAGCCTCCCAATTAAAATGTGACTGCTTTAAGATTAGGCCAGGGTCTCTTCAGTGGAGTCACCAGACAAGGGCAAGGCCCCAACAGGGTTCTCTGGCCAGCTTGCACTGCCTGTTCATAAGAATCCTACTGAAAAGAACAGAAGCAAAGCCAGACAGCAGATGAAGGAGCCCAGGTAAGCAGACTGCAGACTCTGAGGACCAGGGGCTGATGGCCAAGGGCTGATCAAAGCCTTCCTCCCTTTCCTCTAGCTAGAGCGAGGATCTCTTCCTCTTCACCTACATCCTCAGAGGACACTTGGGCCACACAACCACAGACACTTGGATCTAACAGTCTGGCTTCACAAGTCTCACAGAGCTCTTACTCAGGTGTATAGAGGGTAAAGCTGGAAGTGGGACCCCAGCACCTGAAGTCTTGACCCCAGTCATCGTGCCATGTCAAGGTCACAGGAGAGGCAGAAGGAGGGTCTTTTGGAACTATCAGAATCTCAGATGAACAAGGCTCAGAGGGTCCCTGAAACATTCACCCCAGGAACAGATTCATTTGATACTGAAAGGTATCAAGTGCCTCCTAGAGGCACTTAGGCATGAACTTGATTTTGGAGACAGTACCTTGTCACCAGGCAGGATCAAGTTAGTGGACTGTCCTGTGACCTCCTGGCACTCTCTAGGCTCCCATGGAATGAGAACCTCTGAGCTGGGACCCACCCCTCAGGTGAAATTGTAATGTGTATGAAGGGACCAGGCCCCAGGGACCTCCTTGAGATCATTCCACAGGGGCCACAGCAGCATGTTCCTTCTGTGCCCATCACCCTGCCTTGGAGCACAGCAAAAGACCACAGGGGCACAGTAAGCATATGGAATGTGAACCAAGTACATCCCTGACCCAGCAGGGCACATTCACATCCCCCAGGCAGGTGACCTGGACCAGCCTTCTGCAGAACGCACTCTTCTTCCCTAAGAGAGTCCTGTCTCAGACCTCTACAGCCTCAGGTGTGATAGAGGCTGGATCTGGGGGGCCTGAAACACTCGGGCAGCCCAGGATGAAAGCCTCTCCTTCCCAGAGCAAGGGAGAGCTTGCCATGTGCCAATGTCGTCTACCTACAGGAAAATCGGCAGACCAGGGCTGTATCTGCAGTAATGATTTGTGGAGCTCACTAGGCCTGGCAGGAAGCAAGCTGCAACTCAAGAAAAAAGATGCCTTCCCATCTGATGGGTGGATAAGTCACTTAACAATAACAGAAATCAGGGGCCACAGAGCAGCCACCGAAGGACCAAGTTGCACAGATGTGGTTCCTGGGATTGAAAAGCAGAAGTTAGTTTTTTTATAAGTTTTTGTGGCCAAGTTTGCTAAGTATCACTGTTTTCCTACATCACTGAAATTATTTTTGCTAAACTTAATGTGTTTGGATGAACATTTAAATTGAAAATTTACTTTTTAGGTACATGTTAGTTATATTTTTACTCAGTCTAAGAACTTTAAACCATTATGCAAGGAGCTCCTTTCTGCAAGTTTATAGATTAAATTTTTGTTTGCTTGTTATTTCTTTTTCCTTAAACCAAAAGTAACAGATTAAGTTCTGATTTAAAAAACGGGCAAGACTATTTGAAAAACCCTCCCATGACAAACACCAAGAAATTCTAGGTACATACAAAAATCATTCTTTGAAATGTGGAGTTGAGCATAGAGGGAGAAAAGGAAATCTTAAAGTGCCCAGAAAAAGACTCCAACATCCAGGCAGGGCATGGCTGGACAGGCTGCCCCACTGGGTGGGCCGGTGTTTAATCCTCCTGAAGGTGAGGAGCTTGGGCCCTTGCAATGAATGGAGTATGATGAACAGCAAACAAATGTGAATTCTAGAAAGCGGTCTAGAGAAAACTGCCTCCCCCCAATAAGGGTAAAGTAAAAATGCCCAACTGTGTCATCCTGGACTGGAAATGAAAAAGCCTGTGCTCAAAATGTGCAAGCGTGGGTCTGTGGAACAGATCAAATCATGAAACTCCTTGGCCAGATCCTGCAACCCCAAGGCAATAAATTAACACAAAAACAAATGACAAGTTAGGGATATCCCTCAGCCACCTGGTCTGGTGGAGACAGAAGCCCTCAGCCAGGCCATACAGCATTCTGACATATGTCCCCACAGAAAATGAACGTACCATCTAAAATCAAAAGCCCACTCAAAAGCAGAAAGAAAAACAGTGTATTGAGCCTTCTAAAATGTCAGGCAATGTAGCACAGATATATAACCATTAACATTGTAAAATGTAGATTAGACATGACCAAAAAGAGAAGCAAGTATATGGAAAAGTAGATGTAGCTGCAGAAATATCTTTTGAAAAACTGGGTAAAATACTTTTCTAAACATATATCTTCTTTGTAGCATTGCTGAGCTGGCAAAACTGTAAGGGAAACCCAGAGAAATGACAAGGAAGTGAAAGTTCCCAGGTAATGGGAGGGTCCTCATTCAGAGAGCCAGAGGGACTGGGGACCAGGAACCAAAGCCCAGGAGCCCAGAACATGCGGAGCTTGCCAAGGGACCAAGTCCAGTGAAAACCCACCCTGGAAAGAGAGGTGGCAGATCGCCTCCCACTGCCTTGGTGTGGATTTTGGGAAGAAGGAGGAAAATTCTCCCTGAAAATTTTTATCTTTAGAAAAGTTGACAGGGGGAGTACAAAGAATACTTGTGAACCCTCATCCAGATTCACTCCTAGATATTTTCTTCATGTTTTCTCCTTCTGTGCATCCTTCCCATATTTATGTGCATGTGTGTGCATTTGTACAGGTAAGCAAACGTAAATGTACACAGTTTTACTGAGCCATCTAAAGGGATGGTGGGGACATTGTGACACTGCAGCCCTCTATAATTCAGCTGCTCTCTCCTAAGAGTAAGGCTGTTCTCCTCCCTCATCCTAACACTACACATACAGCTGATGTCAGATTTTCCCAATGTCTTCTAAAACTTTTTTTCCATTTTAGAGTCCAGTTACATTTCTTGCATTGCATTTGTGTATATCTCTTTAGTCTTTTCTAACCTAGGACTGTCTCCTCTGCCCAAGCCATTTTGTCTTCTTTTATTGTATGTTTTTGAAGAATCCAGGTCAGTTGTCTCACAGGGTGTCCAGTTCTTCAAGTGTATCCAATTATTTCTTCAGGATGAAAATCAGGTTAGACATCACTGGTAGAGCACTTGGCATGCCATGCTGTTGATCTGTGATTGTCTGAAGCAGGCACATAAAGCCAAGTACTCCAGCTATCCAGGGTGCTAATTTAAGGTGATTTTCCCCATACCTTTTCCAGAGGTTCTAGAATAGAATGTTTCCTTGTCTTTCCCAGCTCCTAGAATTCTCCTGCATTCCTTAACTTGAGGCCCCTTCCTTCATCTCCAAAGCCAGTGCCATAGCATCTGCAAATCTTCCCCAGCACACACAAACCTTCCTTCTGTCTCTGTTCTTAATCTCTCTTTATCTTAACTCTGAATCTGTCCTCACATCTCCTTTTCTGACTCTGACTTCCTGGCTACTCATACAAGGCTTGTGCCTCCTCCTCTCAAGATCCTGAGCTTAATTACACTTGCAAAACTCCTCTTTGCATGTAAGGTGACGTATTCACAGGTCCTAGGATTATGATTTGGACATCTTTGGAAGCCATGATTGTGTTCAACACTCCACTCTTCTCAGTGCTGTGGGATTGCAGAAGAAGCCATTGAAAGCACTGCTTCCTGTTCAGAAAGCCAGGGTGAAGTGTGTCTCACTGAGGTGCCATGACACGAGGGTGCCATGACACTCCCTGGCAATAGCATTCTCCTGAAGCATAGCATTGGAAATTCAGGCCTGGATCAAAGAAGTTATAGGGGTTCTAGGATGAGGGCACCCCGAAGTAATATTTATGGACACAAAGGCTCAGCTTAGTTCCATTCTTAAAACATACAAAGAAATGTGAGTTGGGTCAAAGGGAATGGACGGATAATAGGTAAACATTTTCCAAATGAATAGGACAAGTTCTTGTGTATGCTCTGCTACCTCCTGGTAACAGACAATTTCTGCACATCAACATGACTTGAAACAGATCACAGATTTTGACATCTCTGGGGATGAATGAATAACTTTGAACCCTTCAAGAACATGGTATCTGAAGTGGAAATAGAGATATAACAAGATGACTGGGCATTAAAGACATATGGTTAAAGCTCAGTAAAGTTGTATTTTAGAGAGTTTTGAGGAATGAATTAAAAATTAATTACCCAAGAGTCATGGAACAGGTACACAAAACTAGTGTCATAAGAAGTCTAAGGCTGTTTAAGACATGGAAGTAAGTCTAATGTGGGCAAGGAATGGACCACAGGGTGGGAGAGTGAGACCCCATGAGATGGAATGTCCATTGGCGACCAGATCCTCTCTTCTCCCTCAGGCTTTTTCTAGGATAGTTGGTAGATCACACTTCTCCAAATTTAGAAAATTATGTCATTTTTAATGTTAAACTTCTACTCAAACATAGAACAATTTCTAAAAGAATTCAGTTAGGATGTACCCTCCAGAGTTGGGGATTTAGCTCAGTGCAGAGCACTTGCCTAGCATGTGCAAGGCCCTAAGTTCTGTCCTCGCCCCTGGGGAAAAAATGTACCTTCCGTTTAGGAGGAAGAAGTAGCACTAAGGGGTCATTGGCAATGGCTACCTAAATCAGCTGTGGTGGCCCACTTGGTGCCTTTGTTTTTATATTTTTTTAGACTGAAAATTATACTTTATTAATCTCTGATAAAAATCATAATTACCACAAGTTTTCTACCCATTTAAAAATATCATATCATAAAGTCACATATGGCATTCACATTAAGCTGATTAGACCCTCGTAACTCTCACTTTGTTCCACCTTTCACCTAATGACAGCAGAAACAGCATGCTAAAAAAGCATGCTTCTTTTCCTTAAAGAACATATTTTACGAAATAATGAAATGAAATTTATCGATTACAATATGAGTTTCTAAGAAGCATGTTGACTTTTGCAATAAAGATGCAATATGGAATGATTAAGAAAAAAGAAAAAAGAAATAATAAAAGGAAAAATTCCTTTGAATCCTGCCCCAAGTGTCATCCTACCTAGCCAAAACCAAAAACCAAAAAACAAACAAACAAAAAAGCTAGAAATAACAACACCCTAACATTTAACCAATTTTTTCATATTTTAGATTAATCTAATATTTCTTCTTTATCCCACTTGTCTCACAAGTGAGTATAGACATTACCCACATGTCTGGACTATAGGCCTAAATATAAGTGGTCAATATGGTAAAAGTTAAAATCTGGCAAAGCTGAAAGGAGTTCTCTGTATAAATTTTAAAGAACAATTTAAAATGCACAGATCATGAAGTTATTTAAAGAAATAAAAGAGTACTGATAATATTGTCACTACTGGGAATTACAATGAATCATTTCCAAGAACTTGAAAATAAGAAAATTAAAAATTGACCCAAGAGAAATTATCAAATCAAGACATCATCTAATGTAGGATTATCAAGCCCCAGCCTAAAATAATCTGAAAATGAGCACTTTTGATAAACATTACATAAATCATATGCATTTTATTTTGTCTCTAGCTTAGACACACACCAAAGTCAAATTCCAGATTTGACATGATCTCAAAATATGACCACACGGAGAAATGTACTGATCAATCAAGTCATCTTCCAAGTACTCCCGTTCCTGGAATACCAAATGCGTTCTGTAATTTGACTCAGACTTAAGTGTTTTTAATCAGTAAAGAACAGGTCTCCCACAGTCATTCACCTCTGAACCTCAAAAAAAGCCAAGTGTACTTTGGTCCTCAGGACAGAGACAATTCTAGACTGTGTAAGCTCATTAAGGTAGAACGCTGACCAGTGTGACCTGTTCACCCAGCCTTTCCACTCTAAATTCCTACAAAGCAGCATCACTACAAACAGGTAGGAAGTCTAAAATCATAAAGATCTCTTTAAAAAAAATTTTTTTTTTAACTAAAACAGAAACTATCTCGGTTCTAAAGATAAAGGGGTGGCTGATGTTGCTTTAAAGAATCATATTCTCATCATTCCCACAACCTTCCCTTTTTAGATCAAACAGTTAACATCGAGTTTAAGGAATCCTTTTCATTTAAATGCTATCTAGAATGAAACACGTGGGAATAATGGTTAATATACACTTGAGGTTTGCTCAACACTAAATGTCTATGGTTATATAACTCGTTAGCAAATCTTATTTTCATTACATATTCTTGCATAGTTTTATGTAGGTTAATGACCATTCTCTAATAATTGTGAATACGAAAGTGTTTCAAATTTTGGCTCGTGCCTGGAGAATTGGTTTCACTATCTGTATCCATAGCAACTTCTTCCCAGTTATCATACTGATACATGCCTCCTCCACTGTCAGTAGGTTGCTTATCCAAGGACGGCCTCAGGTCAGGATCTGAAGACTAAATGTATAACATGTCTATCTTAGTTTCAAACCATCTTCTGTCTTAGGCTATTATTAGACTATGAATCATAAAAGAACTGAAAAGTGTCTTCTAGAGAACAGTATCGAAAAAATAATGATTCAGTTAGGCCTCCGACCACATCAGATTTGGGAAATTTAATCTACACGACAGGCACACTCTGGTGGATGCTGGATAATCATGGCGCCAGACAGATAATGAAATCTAGCAGTTGAAATTCCCCATAGTTAGCTGAGCCACTAAGTAATTCACTATTTCTCTATAAAATGAGATCACACTGAATGAAAGGGGGGATGGGATTAAGAAAGATAGTAGAATGAATCGGACACAACTCTCCTGTGTTCACATAAGTATACACGACCAGTTTAGCTTCACATCATGTACAACCACAAAAATGGGAAGTTATACTCCGTGTATGTATAATATGTCAAAATGTAGTCTACCATTATACACATCTGCAAGGACAACAACAAAAAGAGCAACCCAAGGTTTTTTGTTTTCTTTTGTTTTTCTTTTCTGGTACTGAGGATTGAACCCAGGGACACTTTGTCATTGAGCTACATTCCCTTTTCTATTTTTATTTTAAGACAGTGTCTCACTAAGTTGCTGAGACTGGCCTTGAACTTGGAATTCTGTCTCGGCCTCCCAACTTGCTGGGATTGCAGTCCACGTATCACCACGCACATCAACACCAAGCTCTTTAAGACTTAAGGCTTCTCTATATGAAAAATGCCAGTTTTATGTCATCAAGAATTGTATTAGAATGTTTCCCCAAAATCTAATAGCATTTTAATTATGTATAAAATAATATCTAAAAACTATAAACTCTGGGTTGATGTGTTTGTATATTATGTGTTGCTTTCTTTTTACTGCTTAGAATGTTTAGCTCACAGGGACGGTTCTACAAAATAAAAACTAGCAAAACCTATCCAGATGGAGATAAAAGGATACTGTGAAAATAATACTTATCTCCCATGAAAGACTATATCAAAGTACTTTGTAAAAATTCAAAGTATGAATATTATATTTCTTGCTCAAGCACACATAACTCCTATCTCCTTCCAATAAAAGAACTTACTCTTTAATTTCCCTCTATTTTTCATTATAAGCACTCATTTACAAGTGTACTGAAGCTCAAAATTCCAAAAAACCCCATCACTGATACCATTACTAGATCAATATAAAATCTCCAGGAAACTCTCTAACTCCATCCATAGACAGTCATTTCCATTGACTTATACACAGTAATGCACAACAAATGCTTAATGATGAAATACAAAACAGCCACAAGCACTGAAATAATAAATTACATGATGATCTAACATTCTTTAAAATAGCCCATATGAATTAATCATGACATACTTCTCATTCTGCATTACTGAACAATGAAAAACTAATAAAATCCTGTATTTAAGAAACTATCATTTTCAGAAAAGGTCCTCACCACAATTTAGTAATCTTACTTTCTTCTAGGAAGTGATTAAAAAGCTAAAAGCAATCTTTGATAACCAAAATTTTATCTTTTCATTTCTTCTATTAATATCTCTGACTACAAAAGATTTATTCCCAATTGTACCTTCTTTTTTCCCCAAGAGTTATTTATCTAGAGAAGCTCTAACACAAGCTACTTAGTTTTCCTTAGCTGACTGAGTATACGAAGTAAGACCATAAGGGCACTTAAACTTCGGAAATGTTTTTATATTACTGCATTCCTTACTTTACTTGTTTTTTTTTTTTTCTTTTCGTGTGTGTGTGTGTGTGTGTGTGTGTGTGTGTGTGTGGTGCTGGGGATTGAACCCAGGGTCTTGTGCTTGCAAGGCTCTCCTCTTTCCACCAACCAATTTCATGAATCGATTGTACTGTTCTTCCTGATTTGAGATCTCGAATCTTTCCGATTTCTTCTCCTCTTTTCCTTCTCTCTTCGTCTTCGGCTTGTTTCCACGTATCTCTTCTTTCTCTTTCCTGTTCTTTTGTCGTTGCAGTTTCTTCCATGCCTTTGTTCGCTGCTTCCTCAATGCCTGTTTAGCTGTTGTGCTAACTTTTTTGGCTGAATGTGTTTTTGTACTGGCTTTAACTTTCTGCTGTACAGTTTTTGTCTTAGTCAATTTTTCTTTGCTCTCTTTCATCACCTGCTGTTCCTTTTGTTGCCATTTTTTACTGGCTGACTGAAGAGCCAAAAGACGAAGTTGTAACTCAGATAGTTCCTCTTCATCTTCACCAAGCTTCTTTTCAGATGGAATATCTGAGGTACTAATTCTTCTTGTTAAGTTTTGTTCTTTATCTTCTAATCCTTGACTAGATTCAGTAGTGTCAGATTTCATGGAAAGCTGTTTTGCTCCATCTTTATCTTTTTTAACCGGTTCTTACCTCCTGGTAAAGTCAATTTTTGCCTGAGTGGTTTTAATTCAAATGCCTGAAAAGTTTTGACCTGTGTTTTCTCCGCAGGCAGGAGCTGCGTCTTTACTGGAGTCTCTTGAAATACTGACAGATCAGTGCTGTTTGGTCCTCAAAGCTCAGTGTTCCAGGGTCCTCCTGTACATTCTTCTTTGTCACTCGAGGCTGGTTTCTCATCCTTATTGATGCATTCCAGTTCCAACTGTATTTGCTTATATTTTAAAAGTAGATCTTCAAAAGTCTCTTCCCCACAGTTTTCACTCTTTGATGAATAATTTTGTTTTCTTGATGGAGATCTTCAAAACTTTTGGAGCTCTTCGAGGTGGAGAGGGCTCTCGCCAGCTCTGACCGCTGCTGAGCCCGGATCCTGCTCCTCCTGCCAGAGGAGGTCCCCACCCGGCTTGCCGCCTGGGTCACCCCGCCTGGTCCCCGACTCCAGCGACTCCCACCCGGTGAGGCCGGCCTCCAAGCGGATCGGTCCAAGGCGCTGTGGCTCCGCTCGCAGAAAGACGCCGCGGGCTGCTGCGGACCCTGAGCTCCAAGCCTCCCGCACCGAGGGCGGATGAGACCGAATGGTTCTTTGGGTCGGGGGCTGCTGTGTCCCCTGAGTGGCCCCGTTCAGAGACGGCTGCTGCTGAGAAGAGGCGGAGGCCGAGGAGGAGCCACCGCCTCCACCGGACCCACCAGCCCGGGCCGGGAGAGGAGGCTTCTCCGCGGACGTGGCCCCAGCCGGCGCCACTGCTGCTGCTGCTGCTCCGCCGCCGGCTCTGGCTGTGGCTGTCGTCCTCGCTGATCTCTGGCCTTCAAGCTCCCTTCTTCCCCTTCCTCCTTCGCGAGAGGCCGCTGGAGGCCGGGGCCGAAGGCTCTGCGGTCGCCACCGGGGAGCAGCGCCTTCCACACCAGCGACGCCCTCCGTCCGGGGTCCGCCCGACGGCTGCCTTCCTCCCGGCGCCTTTCTTTACCAAGGGACCCGGCAGGTGCGGCCTTTCCGCACTCGGACCCCTGGCGTCTCCGCTCCCTCCTTCCCCGCACCCGAGCTCTTTCTCCCGGACCCTCCAAGCCAGTTCCCTCTCCCAGCGCCCCTTGCTCCTTGGCGATGGGGGTTCTTCCGCCTCAAGGGACAGGGGCTGTCACTTGGGGCCTTTGAAGCCACTTCTTTTAAGATCTGTCTCCATGGCCTATTCAAGCCACCCTGTCGGGATCTGGTGACCCATTAACTTTGGCCTTAAATAAGATCATGGAAGACTCAGAAAATATGTGCCGTGGGCCTGGGTGCGCCTGCATCCATTTCCTACCTCTGGAGCATCAATTTTACTTGCTTGTTGTGGGTGAGAAGTTATTTTGTACGAAATATTGATAAATACATCATGAGGAAGACTAGAACACTTTCCATTTTTTGAAATACACTTTAAGAGCCATTTTAGGTTTGCAGCAAAATTAAGCAGAAAGTACAAAGAACCACATGATGGAGTCCTCCCTGTCCCACTGCCACGTGCATACCTGCCCCTCATTATCAACAGAGCAGCACACTGAGTCCAGCTGACTAACCTGCCCTGATGCAGCGCTGTTACCCAGAGTCCATGTTACCTGAGGGTTCACTCTGTGTGTAGTGCATTCTATGGGTTCTGACAATGACTGCACACACCCTTGTTGTATCAGACAGAGTAGTTTCACTGCCCTAAAACCCCCTATGCTCCACCTGTCTATTCCACCACCCCGCATCCCAGGCAACCTCTGATCTCCATACCATCCTCACAGTTCTGCTTGTTCCAGGATGTCATCAGGATCACACAGGAAAAAGCCTCTTCAGATTGGCTTCTTTCACTTAGTGGTAAACATTTATGAGGACTCCATGCCTTTTTGTGGCTTGATGAATCATTCAGTAATATTCCATTCTTACATAAAGGAAAGTTCTTGCTTAGGTTCCTCCTCCAACTGTCTCTTCTCCTCCACCCGTGATGTGTCTCACCTCCTCTGACCTTAGTGACTTGAATTCCTGGAAATATTTAACACATGTCAACATGGACAACTTGTCTGTCACATTAGAAGGGAAGAACAGTGTCCTCAAAAGGTAGTTATCGAACTTGTTTTTCATCCATTCCAGAGCCCTTTTTCCTTGAGGGGTATCAAGGATTGAACTCAGGGGCACTCGGCCACTGAGCCACATCCCCAGCCCTATTTTGTATTTTATTTAGAGACAGGGTCTCACTGAGTTGCTTAGGGCCTCGCTAAGTTGCTGAGCCTGGCTTTGAACTCACAATTCTCCTGACTCAGGCTTCCCAGCTGCTGGGATTACAGGCGTGCACCAGAGCCTTTTCTTTTCTCTTCTCTTCTCTTTTCTTCTTCTTCTTCTTCTTCTTCTCCTCCTCCTCCTCCTCCTCCTCCTCCTCCTCCTCCTCCTCCTCCTCCTCCTCCTCCTCTTCTTCTTCTTCTTCTTCTTCTTCTTCTTCTTCTTCTTCTTCTTCCTTCTCCTCCTCCTCCTTTTTTTTTTCCAGTGCTGGGATTGAACCCAGGGCCTTGTGTTTGACAAGCAAGCACTCTACTCACTGAGCTATATCCCCAGCCCTAAGCCCTTTCTTTTAAATGTACATGAAAGTCCCAAATAGAAGACAGGAAAAAGTGAACATGCTCAGGTCAAAAGGTGTGGGAGGGCAAGACAGAACCAATCTGCTTGGGACATATCACCCAGCTCTCCCAAGGGAACTGGGGGTATTTGGTGTCCCTCAGGCAGCTGCAGCTGCCTAGAAAGGACTAACCTTAAGGAATGGAATCCAGGGCTGGTAAACTTGGACCAGGAGGCAGAGGAGGACTGAGGGGAAGGATGGATGTGGAGTGCCAAGACAGCAAGAGAACAGCAAAAGAGTGGCAGGTCCCAAAGCCAAGCTCTATTGCTCACACAGTTGCACATGCTGGTTGACTCCTTTAAATGTTGTGCTTGGGAGAAGAGGCCTCAGAGAGTGAGCATCTCATAAATTGAGTGGCCATTATTTTATTAGACTTGTAACTGAGGAAAATGTTTTATTATATATGCAATAATTAGGTCATAGAGAAATTAGAGTGGTAGCCTGACCCCTCATAGCATAGATGAGAAAAGCAAACCTCAGAAATAGGAAACAAATGAAACTCCTACCAGCAAGCCCAGTAACTTTCTCCCACCCCAGACCCCTCTAACCAGGCATAAGAATATCAGGAGAATGTGGATAAAGATTTATCCCTTAAGGCTTTTTTTTTTTTTTTTTTTTGAGAAGTCCAAGTTTGAGAGTCTTTATTAGCCAGCCAGCTGACTGTCTCACACAATGCCCCAGAAATGGCTGTTGCGAGAATAGCCCTGACCATAGAGTTGCAGGGGTCTTTATACTATAAATCAGTACATCAATCATAAGTGTCTGTTGGTATGATTTAAAATTACAAACTATGATCATGAGGTCTGAAATCATTAGCAGAGGGGGAAGTGGGTCAACATGACCTTACTCAGGTACAAACTAAAGAATGTACGAAAAAACTAAAAAAAGCTATGTCTAGGCCCCCATGATCCTCTTACATTACAGCGGGGTTGTATTTTACCTGGCAGATTTTCTTCAATAAAACCTAACTCACCAAATCTTTCCATTTCTTATCCAAGAATACAGCTAATAATAACAGCTACTTCTTTATTACCTATGCCATTTAGTCTTTATAAGCTGGGAAGATAATTTCCTTTTTGTAGATAGACTCAGAGAAATCATGACTTGTCTAAACCTATTCAAATATCAAATGACAAAGTCATGATTATAACTTGTGTTTGTCACTCTGAATTTGCACAATTCATTTTTTAAAATATCTTTCACAGCCTAATTAAAGAAAATTAACCTGTCATTCATAATATTCATATATCTAAATTTAGTGAACCAAGTATATGAATGGTCATTTCTTACCTGTCCAGAAGCCACTATGTGTTTCCTCTAGCTTATAGCAAAATTTCCTTAATTGGTCTCCTTTCTTTCACTCCATCTTTCTGAGTCTATGACTGGCCCTCTTAAAAGAGAATCTGAGCCGGGCATGGTGGCACACGTCTGTAATTCCTGCACTTGGGAGGCTGGGGCAGGAGGGTCATGAGTTCAAAGCCAGCCTCAGCAACTTAGGGAGGTCCTAAGCAACTCAGTGAGACCTTGTCTCTAACTAAAATACAAAAAATAGGGCTGGGGATGTGGCTCAGTGGTGGAGTGCCCCTGGGTTCAATCCCCAGTACCAAAAAAAAAAAAGAGAATCTGATCATCACTCCATGGCTCAAAACCCTCCAATGGCCTTTTGTTTCATTTAGAATAAAAGGCAAATGCCTTCAAGATCCTTCATGACCCAATTCTGCCTTCCTTAATTCTATCTGTAGCTTTAACCCCTTAAAGCAACTTTGACCAACAGGCTTGCCTGCTGTTCTGGTAAAAGTGTCTGTTTCATGGCCTATGCAGTAGCCGGTCCTTAGCCTGACGCACTTCCCCACGATATCTCCATGGTGACTTTCCTCATTTCTGTCACCTCCTTACTAAAACGGCATCTATTCCGTGAGCCTTCTCTCACCACATTAAAATTTCAGACTATGTCCCCATTCCCTGCTTGGTAATCTTTTTCTTCAGCAGAAATCATGACCTGAAATATGCTTTGCTCTTATTCACTTGGTTTAGTATGTTTTCCTCAATAAAATGTGAGCTGGAGCACATACTTATTCATTGCTCTTTATCTAAAACCTAAACAGTACCTGAATATAGTAGGCGATTAAAAATTACTTGCCAAATCAATGAATTACTGCCTTCTCTCCCCTCCCCCTCTAACATCCAAGTCCTTTTATACACGCACATGAAAGCAAACATGCTCAAGAATCTAATTTTTCCAATAACATCCTTTCCCTTGGCATTACATCCATTTCTTAAGTTGGTTCCTTCAAGAGGTTCCAAGCTCTTTTCTATTTTCTTATGCCATTGTGGGTCCTGGTGGGAACCAGACTTCCCATTAGTACCCGCAGGTCGTGTTCTCCCTCCTGGAGGCAAGTAAGGGAAGGGAGACTGCTAAGATGGCACGTTGCGACCCCAGACCCTCTGCGACATCACTCACATGAAGCAATGGACAGCAGCTCCTCAAGCAACCTCAACCCCCTTAAGGTCTTTTTAATTAGTTAATAAAATCCTCAATATTTTAAATTACATTTAATTTAATGCTCTTTTTAAAAAGTACTTTGACTGTCTAACAATAAAAAGAAGAAAAATCCTAACTACTTTAATAAATCTCGTAAATCTAATAAACAAGCTTATGAATATGCTAACTCTAATTCTCTTTAACATTTAAAAAACTAGCAAAATTGAGAGAACTTTCAACCCCAAATTCCTGGTCTATATATTAAATTCCAAAATCGCATACTAACTATTAACTTCAAATTCCATCTGTTAGACATTCCAACATCCTAAGTTCCTACGTCTATATCATAAACATTTATTAAATGTGACAAGAAGATTCTCAAACTTACAACAAAAGTAGTAATGCTATAGTTTGATTTACTTTATTACATTTCTATAATAAATTTAATTTTGAGAGTATACAAGACTGAAATAAAATTATCTACTGTAGAAACAAACATCACACCCCAAGCAAGTTAGGGATAGTCCTCCAAGCAAATAGAGGTCATATGCTTAGCTGGCTGATTGCTCTTCAGTCAGAATTTTGGAGTTTGCTGTGCAATCTGAGATCGTACACATCCAGGGGGATTTCTGCCATGCATTCTGTCATGCGGTAGTCTGTTGCTCTAATGAGGAACCCCAAAAGGAGCTTAAATAACTTCTCCAAGCTCTATAGCTATTCAGGTCAAATGCCATTTATTCACCCTCTCCCAGCCTGCCTCAATGACAATCAATCAAATTCTGATTCCATTCTGTCTTCTTTGTGTTGTTCAACCTGACAAGAGCCCATGACCTTTTTGGCCCCTTTGCCATGGGCTCCTCATATCTCTGCTTGTCACTCAGGCCTCAGACAGATAGGCTCTGAAGAGCCAACCCAAGGCAGCCAATTTCCCATATTTGTTTTCCTCCCCAATATTTATCTGCATTTGAGATGCATTTGGGTCTTTATTATTGCTTCACTCTGAAATAAAGCTATTTTAAACACTCTAGGCTTCCACAGTTTTGACTTTTCTTACTTAAATGAATATTAAACATACTCATAAGCTCCTATCATACACCTCTTCTGACTCTCTCCAAAGAAGAAAGTTAAGAAGTGACTGTTGTAAGTTTTAGAAATGACAAAAGTGTACCTTTCCTTTAAGCACCTGTCAAGTCCACATACTAAGATGTCCTCAGAGAAAATAAAGATCTCCACCCGGATGAAAAATACCTACAACCAGAAACCACAGAAATTAATGGAGTCCTCATGACCAAGATGATAAGTGATAACTGGGACAAGATCTGGAATTTCCAAGCAAAACCTGATGATCTCTTCATTGCAAACTATGCAGAGGCAGGTGAATGTATGGAAATGGCAGTAGGTGACATCAGCTTTAGTAAAGCAAGGATGTTGGACATGGGCCTCCTAATTAAAAAAAAATGTAGGATTTCTCTAGGATTGGTCCCTGGAGAAAATGAAAACAATACTTACTCATGAGCACAAATGCACTAGCATCCAAAGATCCTCCCTTTTATTGAGGTCTGTTAAGCTCTCCTAGAATGAACAGCAGTCCCTATCCCTGAGAATTTCCTCCTAGGAAGAAGCTGACAAGGAAATAATTCTTTGAGCCCAATAGAAACTGTGCTAAAAGAGCTGCGTCTAAAACCTATGTGAGTACCATGGGTTGCATCTGGGAAAGGGGAGGTGATGTCCACCAGACTCTTATAAAACAAAGTGCAGTGTGTGGGGAAAAGAATGCTTAGAAAAGCAAAAGATATCTCAGGAGTGTGCAGAGTAGAGAAATAGGAAACATGACCACCAGGAAAGACTGTGATGAAGTGACTGATGATCTGCATTTTCGTATTTAAAATTCCACGCTGCGTGACCAAGTGAAGCAAAGAACTTATGAGCTGGAACCAGTTTGAAAAAAAATCTCTCAGAGACCATTTGACTCCATAAGAAAAATATTAGATATGCACAACCAGAAAGATTTCAAGAAAGGGTGCATTCACTGAAGATGTTTGGAACATGCTTCCTTCCTCATGGGCTCTGAAGAACACCCACCTCAACAGATCTTATTTAGTGAACTAGGTTAGGGACTTCCAGTGACAGGTTTCAGTTTCTCAAGACTCTTCTTTTCTGACTGATTTGCTTTGGACACTTCTCTTGCCTAGATCTGAACTTAAGCCTGTGTGATTCCTCAGGAAGAAGTTTTGTTTTAACTCACCTTGGACATTATGCAGTCAACCATACTGTCCTCTATATCATGGCTGCAAATGCTCTCCATTCCCCACCTCTCAATACCTCTCAACCTCCTGTGAGCCTTTCTTACACCTCCTAGCGTGGGGAATATGCCTGCCTCTCTCTTAGCTCTTGAAGTTGCCCTCCTGGCTTGCTCTGCCTCCTCAGTGGAGATGCACATTCCATTCCTGCTTCCAGCCTTCATTCCAAGTCTTACACTTTTCTTCTCAATTAAGCCTACTGACCCCTCTGCAGTAAGTCAGTCTTCCTCCCACACTTTACCTTTGTCTACCAATACATCCATTTTATAGCCCTTTTCTGTATCATTTAGCATTCAATTTGACTGCAAGTATCAGAAAACTCAAAATAACACAAAAGTTGTCTGTAATTGGTAATCCAGTACTGAAATAGTGGCTGCACTCGTCATCAGGAACCCTGGCTCCTTCTAACTTTCTACTCCACCATCTTAAGGTGTAGCTTTTGATTCTATGGTCCTGTACAATTGCTGGAGGTCCAGCCATCACATCAACATTCCAAATGGCATCAATGAGGTTGGAAATAAGGAATCAGGTTCTGTGACCTTTAAAGACAACTTCCCAGAATTTAGTGCTCTGGCCATATCTAATGGCAAGAAAGATTGAAAAATGTAGCTTTCTACATAAATAGTGATATGCCCAGCTAATATTTGAGGATCTATTAATTTGAGAGAAAAAAATGATTAGTAGCTAGACAAGAAGCAGTCTCTGTCATATTTCCTCCAAAAAATATCATAAGCTTGTTAAAGGAGGTTCATTGACTAATTCATTCTATGTCTCATTACATTTGATTCAGTATTTATACCACCTATCTAGGTCTGTTCCCTGCAAATCCCTGTACTAAGTACTAAGTATACAGGGAACAGAAGGTGTTGCAAGGAAGCACATATTATGAGCAGATCATGACAATGAGTATGGAGGGGCTCCAGTGCTCAGAGGAGGGTCCCACCCCCTTTGTTTGGCACAGAGAGAAGGTGATGTGTGAGATGATTCTGCTCAATATTTAGAAAAGGCAACTTTAACGAACATATGAATAATCAAGGAAAACAGATCAAATTGTGCCATGAATGGATGGAGTTGAGAATAACTGATGCCTTTGGGTACAACCTGGACACAGGAGATTGTGGACATGATCCAAAATCACAGGGATGTGCAGAAGTGACAAAGAGCCAACACCTTTGATGGGCATCCTTTCCTGGAGTGGTCTTTACCTCCACCTCTCAACTCAGGTAAGTGTGTATATATATGTATACTTTTATATATATATATATGCTTTTATATATATATATATCCTTTGTATATATCCTTTTTTCCCATTTTTCTTATTTTTGTTTTTCTGATTTAATACATATTTCTAAAAATTCCCAAATTTTTGTTTCACAATATTGAATTTAGTCTGATGGGTTGTGAATAGGGTTTTTGGCTTTGTAGCTGGTTTGGGAAGGTGTTTGGTTTGCTTTTTCTGATGTTTACAGAGGTTTGGTATCGATACAGCCAGCCCTTTTCTATATATGTTCATTTCAGAGACAGCTCCTAGTTTGAAAGTACCCTCTTGCATCCGTGGTGCCTCTCCTGTGTTCTTTTGTTTGTGGACAGTGGTGGCAATGGAAGAGGAGGAGGAACGGACAAGAGTTGCTTTTCTTTCATTTCCACGGGGTCTTTACTTCTTCTCCCTTCCCTTCCTTCTTTCCTTTCCCCACCATATCTCCACCTCATACCCCTTTCTCCACAGATCTGCTTCTTTGTCAGAGGTATGCTCTCCAGGGCTGCCACTTCTGCTTTACTTGCAAGCCCGCCCCTGAAGTTGGGGTGGTGTTCTGCCAATCCCAGCCTGTACTCAGTGTTTAGCACTTAGCGTTGGACTTTCTGTTTCTAGGAATGACCTTGTCTGTGCCTTACTCAGTCTTGATGGCCTTGCCTGTCTCCTGTTTTAAACCTCTATGACCCTCCACACCTGCAGGCAGATGACCTCCCATCATGTCTCCCACATTTACTAATTTGGAAAAATGACTTGATCACTATAAAGCTCCATTTTTCAGTTAAAAATATATCTCTGCACAGTGCACAGTGCTGGCACATGACAGGAACTGCTGTGGTTCTTGGTTATGGAAGTAAAAGCTGAAAGCAAGGCTGAAACTCTAGACAGAGTTTCTGGGGCCATGGAGCTGCCCCCGTGACCTCCCTCACTTCAGAGGAATAGGCGGCTCTTCTCCATTGCAGTAATAGAGAAGCCCAAAGAACCAAATACCCGGAGTCTTGTTCTCACTGAACTTAAACCTCCCAAAGCCTCTTTGTCTGCCCACCCAAGCACACAGCGATGCTCAACAGGAGAGGGGAGCAATGTTGCCTCCATGTTTTGCTGTGCCTCATTAGTGCTGTCCTCTACCAGAATGAACAGGAAGACTGTCATCAGGGGGAAAACACAGACTACAGCATCATTCTTTAAGGCATAGAGCCAGTCATGTGGTCAATATGATTCCCAATGTTTGACACAACACTATTGGATCCATGTAGCTGATGAGAAATGTTTGACTTATTTCCCAGGTCTGGACCTGGTCAGTAAAATGCCTTCTCCTAGAACTCTGAAGACTCATCTATCTGTTCAGATGCTACCACCATCCTTCTGGAAAGAGAATTCAAAGGTAAGTTGTGCTGGGCACAGCCAAAGTACGTCTTTCTCTAAGTAGCAGCAAGCAAAGACAGTACCTGGAACCTGGTGGCTTTATGTCATATTACCTTGCCCTCCATTCTGGATCCACCTTCCTTTCTGAATACTGTTCCTGGAAATATACTGGGAAATTATTCTGATGGTCAACTAAGCCACATTCAAAGACAGCAATCAACGATACAAAGCAGGCATTTCCTGAGGAAGGTGGGTATCTTAGTTTGGGTCCTCCAAGAAGCACAGGCCATGGAGGAGTTAGCTATGAAAGAGATCTATTTGGCAAAAAACCTGTGAGGGGAAAATGTGGAGACAAAGGGATATGGAGAGCCATCAGATCATGATGCAGGCCTGATCCCATGGGGACGAGGAAAGTAAGGAGCTCTGGAGACATTTGCAATGAAGCCCTGGACAAAATGCAGCCACACTGAAGCAAGTCCTGAAGCAAAGCCAACCATCAGAGAGTCCCTGATTGCCTAGTATCCCTATCATGTTCACTCTTAGCTAAGGGCGGCCTTTCAGAAAGGTGGCCTTTCAAGGAACATGGCTGTGTATTCAGAGTGCCTCAGCTGAGTCTGTCAATTACACTCTCCACTGTCACAGATCCAAAGTCCATGCTCATGGTCACTCTCTGGTTGCTCCAATTAGATCATGTCCACTAGGTCTCCAAAACCTGGTCCTCTTCCTTTCAGGATGAGAAATCTGATTTTGTTAGTATGTAGAAACTTGACCCACCCTTAAAGAGAGCATATCTCACGAAGCAAGATTCCAGATACTATTATGCCTCTATGTCCTCCTTTGTAAATATTTTTGACAGTTCCTAATACAAATCCCACAGTGTACACTGAATATACTAGTGTTTTCTTTTGATATCTGCTCTACCAGTGAAACTTCAAATCAATGAAATATCAACTTAAAATTTACAATAGAAATTACAACCACCTGGAAGAATCAAATGCTCATATCAATGGACTAAAGTATCTCCTTATGGCCAAGATCTTAGGGAAACCCAATTATCTGAAAGTTGTGAGCAAAGTGAGTTGATGTTAAGTTTTTCACTGCCAATGTAACCACAAGCTCTTTTACTTTCTGTACTGAACTCAATTAGGAAACCGTAAGAGTCATATCTGTTTAGCCAGGGCACTCTCTCCTCAGAGCTGTGCCCAGATGCAAAATGCAAGTAATTGCTTTCAATTCTGTTTTATGGGTTTCTGTGACTCACAAGTTCTTTATCTTGACCATCTCCTCTCTCCAAATAAAGTACCATACCACTGAATAGTTTTCAGAAATGCTATCCCATTCCTATGAGGGGAAAAAGGGAATAAGACAAAGGAGTATAGAGAGTCATAAGACCATGCTCAGGAATTCTATCCCATTCCTAAATTCTTTCCCTGAGATTACATGTAAGATACCTTGACTTGTACAAACTTTTCATTTTAGAATGGTGTAGTAGGCTGAAGAGTGATTGCCCAAAGATATCTGCATCTAATAAACAGTACCTGGGAATGTTATTATTACAAAATGGACCTTGTAGGTGTGATGAAATTAAGGATCTTAGGATGGATTGATTATCCTAGATTATCCAGTCTCTAGATATCACCACAAAGGTCTTTATAATACAGGAGAAGGCAGATCAAAGAGGGAAATAGGAGATATAACAACTAAAGAAGAAGTTAGAGTGATCCAGGAGAAGGTCAGGAGGCAAAGAATGCAGTTACACTCCAGAAGTCAAAAACAAGAAACTGAATTTTTCCCTAGAGCCACCAAAAGGAACCAGCCTTG
>JAJEJO010060462.1:0-11581 GCA_020662805.1 Glaucomys volans | reverse complement strand
TTATGATTTCCTGGGAATGGGGACTGCCTGTTGGAAAATTGATATCCACCAGGAATAGTGCACCAAGGAGAGAAGAGGGGGTTCACAAAGTTAGGTGCTTCAGCAAGCCTATAACAGGCTCCATGGGAATTTACTTATGAACACATTCCTGCTTCCCTGGACTCACTGGGTATATTAGTGAAGTGAGAAACTGGTCTAGTGCATTAGCAAGTTCTCACAATGATGGTTCTCACAATATTCAGAGAAGAGGAGCATGTGGGGCAGCTTGGTGGGTTAGGTGAAGATTTACTAAGGAAACAACACATCGATTCTAGTGTCATGCCACATCTTTCCACAAAACCACAACAAGAGAAAGGTGGACTCTCTTATTTAGGAATTCTAAGATAAAGTGAGGAGTGGCCAAACTCCCCAATTTGGTGAGGAGGGTGTTCATCACTAAACATTTAGGATGGCAGCTAGCAAGGTCGTGGCAACCTAAGATAGGCTGTCCATGCTTACTCCACAGGTAAGGAGCCACTAAATCTGTGGTAGTCTTACAATTAGTGTGCACTCAGAAATTGTCTTGCTGTGAGTTTCCAAGGGGCCCTTCAACTCACCCTTTGATGCAGAACACTTTCACATGTCTTCCTGAATGTGTAATTATCTTGAACTGTCTAGCACCTTTCTCAACAAAGACCCTCTGTACATTTTCAATTACAACTTAACTAGCAGCTTGAAGATGCTGACTACATGCCAGGGTCACACTTCCTTGGCAAATGATCCTCCAAAAATGTGAAATTGAGGGATGAAACAAGTGGATGATGAGGGCTGGATGAGCACATTGTTACAGGGTATCACAAGAAATTTGAAAATTCATCCTGCTGAAAGTGCAGAATGTAGAAAGACTGGAAATAGTATATTAAAACAAGGAGGAGTAAAGGGTATTTTTGTGCACTCAATGCAGGCAGGTGTTGGAGATCAAACCAAATTCTGTTGTGGGACTCTACAAAAGGTTGTCCTTGTGAGTGGTCTCCCCAAGCATTCCAGGAAGTTTATTATAATGCAGCAAGAGTAGGGGCCAGATTTTTCTGTAATATATGATAGATCTTGATTACAAGTTCAATTACTGACAACCAAAAGCCTCTCCAAATTTTTGACTCTATACTAAAGCTTACAAGGGATACCTCATTAAGAAGATGGAGTTTTAGCTTTTCTGGCATATGACTTGGTAGGAAAGACTTCCTTCTCAACAGCACATACACTGAAGCACTTCAATTTACACAAGTACAAATTTGCATATGGATCACTGAATGATGCATCTGGAAATAAAATGTGCAGCACAACATCACAAATATAAACAATAACATCTCTGTTAAGATGCACAATGAAGACACAATATGCATAAAATCTTTTAAAAAGTGAGTAAGCAACACAAATATGAAATGTGTGATAGGACTTAGGGCACAGGAAAAGGAGATACCGAAGCATGTCAAAATTCCAAGTCCATATTTGAAAGAATTACAGGCATCCCCACCAACCGTGTAATGTAAAAAATGTCCCTGATTTCATTTATTCAATAGAATCATACTAAATAGGTTTTCTTGCATCATCCCTCCACTAACTTTAGAACCAAATATTTCTCATTTTCTTCCTAGAAGTCAGAACATACCATCGATCACCAAAAAATGCATAGCTTCACTTAAGACATCTCTCAAAAATCAAAAGTCTGAGAAAATGCTTCACTAGTAATGAACCTGGATCTCCATTCATACAGGGAAGCCAGGCTATACATACCCCCTGTGCGTGCTGAATGATATAAGCAGAAATAAACTTATATATTCAGTGCCAATTCAAACCAGTCCTTAATAAATAATGTTATGAACATTCAAAGCACAAGAAACTGAGAAAAGCCAGGGTCACCTTCAGCTGAGCTTTGTTGACATCTCTCAGTTTTCAAGTTGATGTTTGGATTGTGTGCTACAAATTTGAGGTTTTGAAATCCACTTCTATATCAGAAAGACTGCAGTGGGACCCAGTCAGCTTCTACTTTGCAAGCACAAGTGCAGGTGATTATTTGAAAGTTATTCACTGCTGAAAGACAACAATGAAGTCCCAAGATATGCTCAACCTAAAGATCAAAAACCCATAATGGAGAAGAACTCATTTAAGAGCCTCATGATCATGTGCATGCTATTGTACTTGCTAATATAATACACTGGCCAGCATAATAATGTGATCATTAATACCTCTGCATTTCTTAGAGTTGTCTCATATTCAGGTGTAACGAATTGCAACAAACCTAGATCACTGTGGAAGCCTGTATCCTGATCCATCACTACATCCTGAATACGCTCTTTTGAATGGGTTTCTAATTAAATGTGAGACTTATCCACAGTTTTGTGTTAACTTGATTGAATAGGAAAAGTTGAGATGGTCTAGGATTGGCATGAACCGGAAGTGCTCCTTATGGTAGATGACTGCATGTTTTGGAAACTTGACTATGTGACGTGGTTTGTAGGAAAAACAATGAAGTCCTGGCCACATTATTTCTATCAATTTCTGTAGATGGCTTTGGAGAACAGCCCAGCCAGAAATATTGTTTTCATGTCAAATCCAAATGTCTAGGTAGTAATGAGAAGACAAAGTTTTCCCACCTGTCCCTTTTGGAAATGGAGATTTGTACCTCCAAAATGAGCAATTGAGTGAAGGAACTATGGAGACATGTGGAAGTAAGAAGAAAAGATCTTTGTAGGAAATATTATATGCTCTGACCTATGGGACTAAATGAATTTGAGGAAATCCTTCACCCCTGAGCACCAAGCTCTTACCATTGCAAATTGCTCATATCTCTCTCTTCCTTTACAATCCTCCTGGGCTTTATTCCTTGAAGAAATTCTGATTTGCTGGGTCAAGTGCATACCCCAGTCATGTTGAAGGAGGTTCTTTTCCCTGAGGTAAATTGGTAGTTGAAAAAACTTGTTTTCCTGTGAAAAACCTGTTTCACTAATTTGGGAATGTCTCCGCATCATTTGAAGGCACAGTGGGTAAATATTTATAGGGAATGAGCTTCAGTGATGGCTGACAGGATCTGTGAATCTATGAATAATATATGCTCAGAGGAAAAGTCATCCAAATTCAGCTTTTATACTTCAGGTAGGTGTGTTTTGAAGAATTTCTCCCAATTTTTATTGCAGTATGATTATTTGCACATAGTTTTAAGCATTGAACAGTCAAGCCTTCATTTCTAAGAAAATGGTGTTACTCTGGTTTTGATTCCACATAAGAAATATTGCCCTGTACTCCTGGGACATGAGAGCAAGAGAGGAGTGATGCAGTATGCCGGGTGGGAGGGGCTGGCATGTGAGAGTTTTGTTTGGAAGGACATGGAATTTTCTGGCCTATGTTGGAGAATGCAGGGTTTTTTTTTCCTTTTTCCTGTCTTGTTGCTTGGCCTTGAGAAACTTGGGGTTCTAAAGCTAGCTTGGATGTCATACCCGCTTCAGTGAACATAGCACAATGATGCCAGGGTTGTCATGACAAGCAGAATCTTTTCAAGTTCTGGCTACTGCAGAGGAACCTTCAAGAAAAGCACATTTCCAGCTGTGCTGGTAAGAGGGAAGATAAAACAAGCAGCATCCAGGTGTCTATTTTGGGCCACAAATGTGATCCTAATCCTTGAGCACAGGAGAAGAGGAATCAGGGTGTTTAGAGGTGGTGTCCCCTTGGGGTTTGAGACATCCAAGTTCATCCAAGATATGGGAACTTGATGAAAGCTGAAAGATTGCCATACCTTCCGTGTCCTCAAGGGAGCAATTGCTCACAGGACAGCAGCAGGTATTATGATTTCATGGGAATGGAGGGCACCTGCAGACAATGGGTCCCCACCTGGAGTAGAGCACCAGGGAGAGAAGTGGGAGTGTGCTAGGATATGTGGGTCACAAAACCAAAAACAGGTCCCAATGTCATGGAACTATGAGAATACTCCTGCTGGTTTGGACACACTGAGTACATTGCTGAGGTGCGAAATTGGTCGAGGGTATTAGCAACCACAAACAATGATGGCCAATGACATTTCAGAGAAAAGGAGCATATAGGGAGGCATGGTGAGTTAGGTGAAGGTTGAATCAGGAAATAATATACCAATTCTGGTGTCACACCACACCTTTGCATAAAGGTCACAACAGGAGACATCTGGAATCTGGGATTTAGGACTTCTAAGTACAAGTGAGGAACTGCTGATATCCTCAATGTGTTGAGGATGGTGTTCATCACAAAATATTTAGTGTTGATACTTGTGTGTTACTAGAAATCTAGGAGATGCATACAATGCTCACTCTACTGGCCAGGCCCCATTACATCTGCAATAGTACAATTAGGGTTAACTCAGAGTTTGTCTTGCTGTGAATTACCAAGGGGCCCTTCAACTCACCATTTGAGGCAGAAACACTTTCACAATGTGTCCTCTTTGAGTGTGTAATTCTCTTGAACTCCCTAGCGCCAGTGTCACGAAAGACACTCTGCAGATTTCCAACTACACTTTAGCAAATGGAAGATGGCAACTACAGGCTAGGGTCACATACCATAGAAAAATGATCCTCCAAAATCGTGAAACTGAGGGATAAAAAACTGCCTGATGAGGGCAGGATGAGCATATTGATTCAGGGTATAACATGACATTTGAACATGCATCCTGCTGAAAGAGAGGAATGGTAGAAAGCCTGGAAATTGAATATTCCAACAGGGAGAAGTAAAGGGTATTTTTGTGCACTTAATGCAGATGGGTGTTGGAGAGGAAACCAACTTCTGTGCAGGGAATCTAAAGGAGGTTGTCCTTGTGACTGGTTTCCCCAAATATTCCAGAAACTTTTTCACCTTCAAGGTGCTATGCAAATACAGCAAGAAGTAGGGGCCAGATTGTTGTGTAAACAAGGATACCTACTGAACAAAAGTGCAATGACTGAGAACCAAAAGCCACTCCAAAATGCTGATTTTACCCTGAGGCTTATAAGGAATACCTCATTAAGCAGGTGCAGATTTAGCTTTCCTGGTATATTTGACTTGTTAGGAAAGGCCATCCAACAACACAGCACTTTCACTTAAGCACTTCAATTTACACAAGTACAAATTTGCAAAAGGACCACTGAATGATGCCTCTGGAAATATAGTACGAAGCACAGCATTACAATGAAGACACAATATTTGTATAATCTTAATTTACAAAACACAGAAGTGAGAAATGTGTGATAGCACTTAGGGCACAGGAAAAAGAGATCCTAAAGCATGTGAAAATTTCCAGTCCTTATTTCAAAGAATTATAGGGATGCACAGAAAACTTGAAAAGTAACTAATGTTCCTTACTTCATTTCTTCAAGAGAATTATTTTAAGTAGACCATCTTGGGTCATCCATGCACTAACATCAGAATAAAATCATTCTCATTTTCTTGCTAAAGTCAGAACATACCATCATTCACCCACCAGTACACAGCATCTCTTAAGACATCCCTCAAAAGGATCAAAAATCTGAAAAAAATGCCTCACTACTAATGAACCTGAATGTCAAGGGATCCAGGGAAACCATCTTTGCAAAGCCCCTATGGGTGCTTAATGGTATCAGTGGAAGTAAACTTATGTATTCAGTGCTAATGCAAACAAGATGTTAATAAAAGATGTCTATAAGAATGCAAAGCACAGCAAACTGAGTACAGCCAGGGCTGTTCTCAGCTGTTCTAAAGCTGTGTTGTGTCTACATCTCTTGGTAATCAAGTTGATATTGGGGTTGTGTGGGAGAACATTGCAGTGTACATACCCACTTCTTTTGTAGAGAGACTGCAATGGGCCACAGAAATCTTCTCCTTGGCAAACCCTAGTGCAGGTGATATTTTGAGTCTCTCGCTGCTGAAAGGCAACAGTTAATTCCCAAGATGTGCTCAACCTGAAATTTGAAAACCAAAAATGGAGCAGAACCCATTTTAGAGAATACTGAACATTTTCATGATGTAGAACTTGCTGATGCAATACACTGGCCAGCATATTAATGAGACTGTTAAACCCATGCATTTCTGTTTTCTCATCTTCAGTAATATCAACTCATAAGAAATCTTGATCTCTCTGGAAGCATTTTTCCTGGCACCACAGCTGGTTGCTGAATACTATTGTCTGAATGGATTTCCAGTTACATCTGAGAGTTATCCAACCCTTTGATGTTCACTTGATTGAACAGAGGAGGAAAGGTTGAGATATTCTAGGATTGGCATAATCTGAATATGCTCCTTAAAGTAGATGACTGATTTTTTTTTTTGCAGACATCAATATATGATATGTTTTGCACAAACACCACCCAAGGCAGAGACACATAGATTCTATCAACTTCTCTAAATGTTTTTGGAGAACAACCTAGCCAGAAACTTTTTTTTTGTAGGTCAAACACCAATGTTTATGTAGTCATAAGGAGACAAAATTTTATCACTGTCCCTTTAAGAAAAAAGGCAATTGTACCTCCTCAGTGAGCAGACAATTATCCATAGGAACCATGGACATATATGGAAGTAAGAGGGATAGGTCTTTGTAGGAAATATTATATGCTCTGATCTTTGTGACTAAAGGAATTTGACAACATTTTTCACCCCTGAGCACCAAGAAACTACCATCACAAATTGCTCACAAATCTCTTTCTTTTCACTCCTCCTGGACATTTTTCTTTGAGAAATTTCTGACCAGATGGGACAAATGCATGCTCCAGTGATGATGCTGGTCCTTGCTTTTCACCTCAGGGAAGTGGGAGCTTGAAAAAACTGTTTTCTCTGGGAAAAGATTTTATCCCAAGTTAGGTAATGTCTCAGCATAGTTTGGAGGCACAGTGTGTAAATATGTATAGGGAATAGGAAGTGATGTTGGCTCACAGGATCTGTGAATCCATGAACAATATTTGCTCAAAGAAATATCATCCCCTTTCATTTTTCTACTTCCAGTAAATGTGTTTGCAGTTATTTCTCTCAACATTCTTTGCAGTGAGATTTTTTTCAAAAAATTTCTAACCATGGAAGTGTCATGCCTCCATTTCTAAGGAAAATGATGCTACCCAGGTTTGTATTCCACTCAAGAAATGCCTTACTTATTGCCATGTGCTCTTGGGACCTGAAAGCAAGAGAGAGGAGAGCTACAACATGCAGAGTTGAAGGGACTGGCATGCGGTAATTTTGTTTGGAAGGACGTGGAGTTTTCTGGCTCATGTAGGAGAATGCAGGTTTTTTTCTTTCCAGGGCATGATGATGGGCCTTGAGAAACTTGGGATTCTAAAACGGGCCTAATTGTCATTCATGCTGCACTGCACATACCATGTGCTCATGAAAAGGCCATATCACAGTAGCCATGGCAATCAGGTGATCTTCAATTTCTGACTACTGAATGGGACCTTCAAGAAAAGGTCATTTCCACCTGTGCTGGAAGATGGAAGAGAAAGCAGGTGAGTTCCAAATGTCTTTTATTGGCCACAATTGTGATCCTAATCCCTGAACAGAGGAGAAGAGAAATGAGAGTGTGTAGCAGGTGTGCCCCTTGGGCATTGAGACATTAGACTTCATCCAAAATAAGGGACCCTATTGAAAGCTGACATGTTGCCGTACTGCCCATGTCCTCAAGAGAATGATGTTCTCACTGAACTGCAGCAGGCATCATGATTTCTTGGGATTGGGGAATACTTACAGGCAATTGGTCCACAACAGGATTAGTGTACCAGGGAGAGATGCGGGGTTTTGCAAGGATTGGTGGGTAACCAAGCCTACGACATGCCACATTGGCATGGAACTGTGAACACAATCCAGCTGGTCTAGTCTCGCGGAGTGCATTGCTGAGTTGGGAAACTTGTCGAAGGCATTAACAGTCACTCACAATATTGGCCAATTACATTTCAAAAAAGAGGAGCATGTGGGGCATCTTGGTGGGCTATGTGACATTTGATCCATGAAACAGACACATATCTGGTGTCATGCCACACCATTCCATGGATGCCACAGCAGGAGACATCCAGAATCTGGGATGTAAGACTTCTAAATATAAGTGAGGACTGGCTGAACTCCCCAATGTGTTAAGGTAGGTGTTCATCACTACCCATTTAGGATGGAGGCTAGCAAGTTGCTGGAAAACTAGGAGACACACTTGATGCTCATTCAAAAAACCATTCCCCACTTCCTCTGCAGTTTTCTTACAATTAGAGTGCACTCAGGAATTTTCTTGCTGTGAGATTCCAAGGGGCCCTTCAACTCACCATTTGTGGCAGGAACAAATTCACGATGTGTCTTCATTGAATGTGTCATTCTCTTGAACTCTCACAACAAAGATCCTCTGCACATTATCAACACCTTAAGCAGCAGCATGAAAATGCTGACGACAGGCCAGAGTCACACATCCTGGAAAAATAGTCATCCAAAATAGTGAAACAGGGATGAAACAAGAGCCTGATGAGGGCAGGATGAGCACATTGGTACAGGGTATCACACCAAAATTGAACATGCATCCTGCTGAGAGAGGAATGGTAGAAAGCCTGGAAATTGATTATTCAAACAGGGAGGAGTGAAGATAACTTTTGTGCACTAAATGCAGATGGGTGTTGGAGAGGGAACCAACTTCTGTGAGGGAAAACTAAAAGAGGTTTTCCTTGTGACTGGTTTCCCCAACATTCCAGGAACTTCATGCACCTTCAAAGTGCTATGCAAATACAGGAAGAAGTAGGGGCCAGTTTGTTGTGTAATCAAGGATAGTTACTGAACACAAGTGCAATTACTGAGAACCAAAGTTTCTTCCAAAATGCTGTCTCTATCCTGAAGCTTATAAGGGATACCTCATTAAGGAGATGCAGATTTAGCTTTGCTGGCATATGACTTGGTACAAAAGGCCTTCATTCACCACAGCATGTACACCCAAGAACTTCAATTTGCACAAGTACAAATCTGCATATGGACCACAGAATGATGCTTCTGGAAATAAAGAGTGCATCACAACATTGCAAATCTAAGCAAAAATATCTCTGTTAAGATGCAGCAATGAACACCCAGTATATGTAAAATCCTAATTTACAAAACTGAGAAAGCAGAAGTATGAGCAGTGTGATAGGACTTAGGGAGCATTAATAGGAGATCCTAGAGCATGTCAAAATTCCAAGTGCTTATTTGGAAGAATTTCAGGCATCTACACCAATAGTGAAAAGTAACTAATGTCCCTCACTTCAGTTCTTCAATAGAATTATTTTAAATAATTCTATTGAATAATAATATGCACTAACATCAAATTCCAGTCATTCTCATTTTCTTGCTCCAGTCAGAACATACCATTGTTCATTCACCCATACACAGCATCTCTTAAGACATCTATCAAAATGATCAAAAGTATAAAACAATTTCACTACTAATGAACTTGGATCTAGAGTGATACAGTGAAACCAGACTTTTCAAAACCCTTCTGAGTGTTAAATGTTGTCAGTGGAAGTAAACTTATGTATTCAGGGCCAATTCAAACAAGTCTTTAATAAAAAATGCCTATAAACATGCAAAGCACAACAAACTAAGTATAGCCAGGGCCACTGTCAGCTGTGTTTTGTCTGCATCTCTCCGTACTCAAGCTGGTTTTGAGGTTGTGGGGGACCACTTTTTTATGTAGAAACCCACTTCTTTGACTGCAGTGGACCCCAGAAGGTTTATCCTTTGCAAATCCTAGTGCAAGTGATATTTTGAAATTCTTTTGCTACTGAAAGGCAACAATAAATTCCCAAGATGTGCTCAACCTGAACTTCAAAACCCCAAAATGGAGCAGAACCCATGAGAAAGCCTGGTGAATATTTTCATTTTGTAGAACTTGTTGATGCAATACACTTGATAGCATATTAATGCAACCATTAAACCTCTGCATTTCTGAAACTTGTCTCATTTCAGGAATACTGACTCTTAAGAAACCTAGATCTCTGCACAAGCATTATTTCTGGCAGCACAGTTGTTTGTTGAATACTCTCTATTGAATGGGTTTCCAATTAAATCTGAGATTTATCTAACTCTTTAGTGTTCATTTGATTGAACAGAGGAGGAAAGGTTGTGATACTCTAGGGTTTGCATAATCTGAATATACTCCTTAAGGTAAATGACTGTGTGTTTTGCAGACATCACTATGTGATATGCTTTGCTCACAAACCACCCAAGGCAAAACCACATAGTTTGCATCAAATTCTGTAGATGGCTTTGGCAAACAACCTAGCCATAAGCCTTTCTTGCAAGTCAGATCCCAATATTTAGGTAGTCATAAGGAGACAAAGTTTTATCACTGTCCCTTTAAAAAAAAGAGATTTGTACCTCCTCAATGAGCAGACAGTTATCCGTAGGAAACATGGACTCATTTGGAGGTAGGAGGAGTAGGTTGTTGTAGGAATATATGATCTGATCTTTGGGACTAAAGGAATTTGAGGACATCTTTCACCCCTGAACACCAAGAAATTACCATCACAAATTGCTCACAAATCTCTTTCTTTTCACTCCTCCTGACCTTTTTTCTTTGAGGGAAATTTGGACCAGATGGGACAAATGCAAACCCCAGTGGTGATGCTGGTCCTTGCTTTTTCACCTCACATAAGAGGGAGTTTGTAAAACCTGACTTTCCTGGGAAACGTTTGTATCTCAAGTTAGGAAATGTCTCAGCATAGTTTGGAGGCACAGTGTGTAAATATGTGTAGAGAATGGGAAGTGGTAATGGCTCACAGAATCTGTGAATCCATGAACAATAGTTGCTCAGAGAAATATCATCCCCATTCACTTTTCATACTTCCAGTAGTTGTTTGCAGTTATTTCTCTCAACATTCTTTGCAGTGAGATTTTTTAAATAAATTTCTAACCATGGTAGTGTCAAGACTCTCTTTCCAAGCAGAATGGTGCTACAAAGTATGTGATTCCACTCAAGAAATGCCTTACTTGTTGCCATGTGCACCTGGGACATGAGAAAAAGAGAGAGGAGAGCTACAGTATGCAGAGTTGAAGGGGCAGACATCACTTTCACACGCATGTGGGAGATTTGTTTTGAAGGATGTGGAATTTTTTGACTCATGTAGGAAAATGGAGTATTTTTCTTTGTCCAGTGCATGTTGCTGGGTTTGAGAAACTAGGGATTCTATAACTGGCTTGACCTTCTTACTTGCTGTGCTGCACATACCGCCTGCATTCACAGAAAAGGCATATCACCAGATGATGGTATCACGGTTTCCATAGCAACAGGAAGCTCCTCAGTGTCTGACTATTGCAGAGGCACCATCAAGAAAACCTCACTTACAGCTATTTTGGGAAGAGGGAAGTGAAGGCAGGTGAGTCTGAGGTGTCATTTTTGGCTGCAAATGTTGTTCTAATTCCTGACAAGAGGACAAAAGGAATAAGGGTGTGTAGATGGTGTGGCCCCTTGGATCTAGAGACAACAGATTTCATCCAAGATAAGGGAGACTTTTGAAAGCTGACCGGTTGCCATACTGCCCATGTCATGGATACAGCGATGTGCTCCCTAGAACTCAGCAGGCATTATTATTTCTATGGAATGGGGTCCAATTAGAGTCATTGGTCCACACCAGGAGTAGTGCGC
>JAJEJO010060461.1:0-11589 GCA_020662805.1 Glaucomys volans | reverse complement strand
TTATGATTTCCTGGGAATGGGGACTGCCTGTTGGAAAATTGATATCCTCCAGGAATAGTGCACCAATGAGAGAAGAGGGGGTTCACAAAGTTAGGTGCTTCAGCAAGCCTATAACAGGCTCCATGGGAATTTACTTATGAACACATTCCTGCTTCCCTGGACTCACTGGGTACATTAGTGAAGTGAGAAACTGGTCTAGTGCATTAGCAAGTTCTCACAATGATGGCTCTCACAATATTCAGAGAAGAGGAGCATGTGGGGCAGCTTGGTGGGTTAGGTGAAGATTTACTAAGGAAACAACACATCGATTCTAGTGTCATGCCACATCTTTCCACAAAACCACAACAAGAGAAAGGTGGACTCTCTTATTTAGGAATTCTAAGATAAAGTGAGGAGTGGCCAAACTCCCCAATTTGGTGAGGAGGGTGTTCATCACTAAACAGTTAGGATGGCAGCTAGCAAGGTCGTGGCAACCTAAGATAGGCTGTCCATGCTTACTCCACAGGTAAGGAGCAACTAAATCTGTGGTAGTCTTATAATTAGTGTGCACTCAGAAATTGTCTTGCTGTGAGTTTCCAAGGGGCCCTTTAACTCACCCTTTGATGCAGAACACTTTCACATGTCTTCACTGAATGTGTAATTATCTTGAACTGTCTAGCACCTTTCTCAACAAAGACCCTCTGTACATTTTCAATTACAACTTAACTAGCAGCTTGAAGATGCTGACTACATGCCAGGGTCACACTTCCTTGGCAAATGATCCTCCAAAAATGTGAAATTGAGGGATGAAACAAGTGGATGATGAGGGCTGGATGAGCACATTGTTACAGGGCATCACAAGAAATTTGAAAATTCATCCTGCTGAAAGTGCAGAATGTAGAAAGCCTGGAAATAGTATATTAAAACAAGGAAGAGTAAAGGGTATTTTTGTGCACTCAATGCAGGCAGGTGTTGGAGATCAAACCAAATTCTGTTGTGGGACTCTACAAAAGGTTGTCCTTGTGAGTGGTCTCCCCAAGCATTCCAGGAAGTTTATTAAAATGCAGCAAGAGTAGGGGCCATATTTTTCTGTAATATATGATAGATCTTGATTACAAGTTCAATTACTGACAACCAAAAGCCTCTCCAAATTTTTGACTCTATACTAAAGCTTACAAGGGATACCTCATTAAGAAGATGGAGTTTTAGCTTTTCCGGCATATGACTTGGTAGGAAAGACTTCCTTCTCAACAGCACATACACTGAAGCACTTCAATTTACACAAGTACAAATTTGCATATGGACCACTGAATGATGCATCTGGAAATAAAATGTGCAGCACAACATCACAAATATAAACAATAACATCTCTGTTAAGATGCACAATGAAGACACAATATGCATAAAATCTTTTAAAAAGTGAGTAAGCAACACAAATATGAAATGTGTGATAGGACTTAGGGCACAGGAAAAGGAGATACCGAAGCATGTCAAAATTCCAAGTCCATATTTGAAAGAAATACAGGCATCCCCACCAACCGTGTAATGTAAAAAATGTCCCTGATTTCATTTCTTCAATAGAATCATACTAAATAGGTTTTCTTGCATCATCCCTCCACTAACTTTAGAACCAAATATTTCTCATTTTCTTCCTAGAAGTCAGAACATACCATCGATCACCAAAAAATGCATAGCTTCACTTAAGACATCTCTCAAAAATCAAAAGTCTGAGAAAATGCTTCACTAGTAATGAACCTGGATCTCCATTCATACAGGGAAGCCAGGCTATACATACCCCCTGTGCGTGCTGAATGATATAAGCAGAAATAAACTTATATATTCAGTGCCAATTCAAACCAGTCCTTAATAAATAATGTTATGAACATTCAAAGCACAAGAAACTGAGAAAAGCCAGGGTCACCTTCAGCTGAGCTTTGTCGACATCTCTCAGTTTTCAAGTTGATGTTTGGATTGTGTGCTACAAATTTGAGGTTTTGAAATCCACTTCTATTTCAGAAAGACTGCAGTGGGACCCAGTCAGCTTCTACTTTGCAAGCACAAGTGCAGGTGATTATTTGAAAGTTATTCACTGCTGAAAGACAACAATGAAGTCCCAAGATATGCTCAACCTGAAGATCAAAAACCCATAATGGAGAAGAACTCATTTAAGAGCCTCATGATCATGTGCATGCTATTGTACTTGCTGATATAATACACTGGCCAGCATAATAATGTGATCATTAATACCTCTGCATTTCTTAGAGTTGTCTCATATTCACTGTGGAAGCCTGTATCCTGATCCATCACTACATCCTGAATACGCTCTTTTGAATGGGTTTCTAATTAAATGTGAGACTTATCCACAGTTTTGCGTTAACTTGATTGAACAGAATAGGAAAAGTTGAGATGGTCTAGGATTGGCATGAACCGGAAGTGCTCCTTATGGTAGATGACTGCATGTTTTGGGAACTTGACTATGTGACGTGGTTTGTAGGAAAAACAATGAAGTCATGGCCACATTATTTCTATCAATTTCTGTAGATGGCTTTGGAGAACAGCCCAGCCAGAAATATTGTTTGCATGTCAAATCCAAATGTCTAGGTAGTAATGAGAAGAGACAAAGTTTTCCCACCTGTCCCTTTTGGAAATGGAGAGTTGTTCCTCCAAAATGAGCAATTGAGTGAAGGAACTATGGAGACATGTGGAAGTAACAAGAAAAGATCTTTGTAGGAAATATTATATGCTCTGACCTATGGGACTAAATGAATTTGAGGAAATCCTTCACCCCTGAGCACCAAGCTCTTACCATTGCAAATTGCTCATATCTCTCTCTTCCTTTACAATCCTCCTGGGCTTTATTCCTTGAAGAAATTCTGATTTGCTGGGTCAAGTGCATACCCCAGTCATGTTGAAGGAGGTTCTTTTCCCTGAGGTAAATTGGTAGTTGAAAAAACTAGTTTTCCTGTGAAAAACCTGTTTCACTAATTTGGGAATGTCTCCACATCATTTGAAGGCACAGTGGGTAAATATTTATAGGGAATGAGCTTCAGTGATGGCTGACAGGATCTGTGAATCTATGAATAATATATGCTCAGAGGAAAAGTCATTCAAATTCAGCTTTTATACTTCAGGTAGGTGTGTTTTGAAGAATTTCTCCCAATTTTTATTGCAGTATGATTATTTGCACATAGTTTTAAGCATTGAACAGTCAAGCCTTCATTTCTAAGAAAATGGTGTTACTCTGGTTTTGATTCCACATAAGAAATATTGCCCTGTACTCCTGGGACATGAGAGCAAGAGAGGAGTGATGCAGTATGCCGAGTGGGAGGGGCTGGCATGTGAGAGTTTTGTTTGGAAGGACATGGAATTTTCTGGCCTATGTTGGAGAATGCAGGGTTTTTTTCCTTTTTCCTGTCTTGTTGCTTGGCCTTGAGAAACTTGGGGTTCTAAAGCTAGCTTGGATGTCATACCCGCTTCAGTGAACATAGCACAATGATGCCAGGGTTGTCATGACAAGCAGAATCTTTTCAAGTTCTGGCTACTGCAGAGGAACCTTCAAGAAAAGCACATTTCCAGCTGTGCTGGGAAGAGGGAAGATAAAACAAGGAGCATCCAGGTGTCTATTTTGGGCCACAAATGTGATCCTAATCCTTGAGCACAGGAGAAGAGGAATCAGGGTGTTTAGAGGTGGTGTCCCCTTGGGGTTTGAGACATCCAAGTTCATCCAAGATATGGGAACTTGATGAAAGCTGAAAGATTGCCATACCTTCCGTGTCCTCAAGGGAGCAATTGCTCACAGGACAGCAGCAGGTATTATGATTTCATGGGAATGGAGGGCACCTGCAGACAATGGGTCCCCACCTGGAGTAGAGCACCAGGGAGAGAAGTGGGAGTGTGCTAGGATATGTGGGTCACAAAACCAAAAACAGGTCCCAATGTCATGGAACTATGAGAATACTCCTGCTGGTTTGGACACACTGAGTACATTGCTGAGGTGTGAAATTGGTCAAGGGTATTAGCAACCACAAACAATGATGGCCAATGACATTTCAGAGAAAAGGAGCATATAGAGAGGCATGGTGAGTTAGGTGAAGGTTGAATCAGGAAATAATATACCAATTCTGGTGTCACACAACACCTTTGCATAAAGGTCACAACAGGAGACATCTGGAATGTGGGATTTAGGACTTCTAAGTACAAGTGAGGAACTGCTGATATCCTCAATGTGTTGAGGATGGTGTTCATCACAAAATATTTAGTGTTGATACTTGTGTGTTACTAGAAATCTAGGAGATGCATACAATGCTCACCCTACTGGCCAGGCCCCATTACATCTGTAATAGTACAATTAGGGTTAACTCAGAGTTTGTCTTGCTGTGAATAACCAAAGGGCCCTTCAACTCACCATTTGAGGCAGAAACACTTTCACAATGTGTCCTCTTTGAGTGTGTAATTCTCTTGAACTCCCTAGCGCCAGTGTCATGAAAGACACTCTGCAGATTTCCAACTACACTTTAGTTAGCAAATGGAAGATGGCAACTACAGGCTAGGGTCACATACCATGGAAAAATGATCCTCCAAAATCGTGAAACTGAGGGATAAAAAAACTGCCTGATGAGGGCAGGATGAGCATATTGATTCAGGGTATAACATGACATTTGAACATGCATCCTGCTGAAAGAGAGGAATGGTAGAAAGCCTGGAAATTGAATATTCTAACAGGGAGAAGTAAAGGGTATTTTTGTGCACTTAATGCAGATGGGTGTTGGAGAGGAAACCAACTTCTGTGCAGGGAATCTAAAGGAGGTTGTCCTTGTGACTGGTTTCCCCAAATATTCCAGAAACTTTTTCACCTTCAAGGTGCTATGCAAATACAGCAAGAAGTAGGGGCCAGATTGTTGTGTAAACAAGGATACCTACTGAACAAAAGTGCAATGACTGAGAACCAAAAGCCCCTCCAAAATGCTGATTTTACCCTGAGGCTTATAAGGAATACCTCATTAAGCAGGTGCAGATTTAGCTTTCCTGGTATATTTGACTTGTTAGGAAAGGCCATCCAACAACACAGCACTTTCACTTAAGCACTTCAATTTACACAAGTACAAATTTGCAAAAGGACCACTGAATGATGCCTCTGGAAATATAGTACGAAGCACAGCATTACAATGAAGACACAATATTTGTATAATCTTAATTTACAAAACACAGAAGTGAGAAATGTGTGATAGCACTTAGGGCACAGGAAAAAGAGATCCTAAAGCATGTGAAAATTTCCAGTCCTTATTTCAAAGAATTATAGGGATGCACAGAAAACTTGAAAAGTAACTAATGTTCCTTACTTCATTTCTTCAAGAGAATTATTTTAAGTAGACCATCTTGGGTCATCCATGCACTAACATCAGAATAAAATCATTCTCATTTTCTTGCTAAAGTCAGAACATACCATCATTCACCCACCAGTACACAGCATCTCTTAAGACATCCCTCAAAAGGATCAAAAATCTGAAAAAAATGCCTCACTACTAATGAACCTGGATGTCAAGGGATCCAGGGAAACCATCTTTACAAAGCCCCTGTGGGTGCTTAATGGTATCAGTGGAAGTAAACTTATGTATTCAGTGCTAATGCAAATAAGATGTTAATAAAAGATTTCTATAAGAATGCAAAGCACAGCAAACTGAGTACAGCCAGGGCTGTTCTCAGCTGTTCTAAAGCTGTGTTGTGTCTACATCTCTTGGTAATCAAGTTGATATTGGGGTTGTGTGGGAGAACATTGCAGTGTACATACCCACTTCTTTTGTAGAGAGACTGCAATGGGCCACAGAAATCTTCTCCTTGGCAAACCCTAGTGCAGGTGATATTTTGAGTCTCTCGCTGCTGAAAGGCAACAGTTAATTCCCAAGATGTGCTCAACCTGAAATTTGAAAACCAAAAATGGAGCAGAACCCATTTTAGAGAATACTGAACATTTTCATGATGTAGAACTTGCTGATGCAATACACTGGCCAGCATATTAATGAGACTGTTAAACCCATGCATTTCTGTTTTCTCATCTTCAGTAATATCAACTCATAAGAAATCTTGATCTCTCTGGAAGCATTTTTCCTGGCACCACAGCTGGTTGCTGAATACTATTGTCTGAATGGATTTCCAGTTACATCTGAGAGTTATCCAACCCTTTGATGTTCACTTGATTGAACAGAGGAGGAAAGGTTGAGATATTCTAGGATTGGCATAATCTGAATATGCTCCTTAAAGTAGATGACTGATTTTTTTTTTTGCAGACATCAATATATGATATGTTTTGCACAAACACCACCCAAGGCAGAGACACATAGATTCTATCAACTTCTCTAAATGTTTTTGGAGAACAACCTAGCCAGAAACTTTTTTTTGTAGGTCAAACAGCAATGTTTATGTAATCATAAGGAGACAAAATTTTATCACTGTCCCCTGAGAAAAAAGGCAATTGTACCTCCTCAATGAGCAGACAATTATCCATAGGAACCATGAACATATATGGAAGTAAGAGGGATAGGTCTTTGTAGGAAATATTATATGCCCTGATCTTTATGACTAAAGGAATTTGACAACACCTTTCACCCCTGAGCACCAAGAAACTACCATCACAAATTGCTCACAAATCTCTTTCTTTTCACTCCTCCTGGCCATTTTTCTTTGAGAAATTTCTGACCAGATGGGACAAATGCATGCTCCAGTGGTGATGCTTGTCCTTGCTTTTCACCTCAGGGAAGTGGGAACTTGAAAAAAACTGTTTTCTCTGGGAAAAGATTGCATCAAAAGTTAGGTAATGTCTCAGCATAGTTTGGAGGCACAGTGTGTAAATATGTATAGGGAATAGGAAGTGATGTTGGCTCACAGGATCTGTGAATCCATGAACAATATTTGCTCAGAGAAATATCATCCCCTTTCATTTTTCTACTTCCAGTAAATGTGTTTGCAGTTATTTCTCTCAACATTCTTTGCAGTGAGATTTTTTTCAAAAAATTTCTAACCATGGAAGTGTCATGCCTCCATTTCTAAGGAAAATGATGCTACCCAGGTTTGTATTCCACTCAAGAAATGCCTTACTTATTGCCATGTGCTCTTGGGACCTGAAAGCAAGAGAGAGGAGAGCTACAACATGCAGAGTTGAAGGGACTGGCATGCGGTAATTTTGTTTGGAAGGGTGTGGAGTTTTCTGGCTCATGTAGGAGAATGCAGGTTTTTTTCTTTCCAGGGCATGATGATGGGCCTTGAGAAACTTGGGATTCTAAAACGGGCCTAGTTGTCATTCATGCTGCACTGCACATACCACGTGCTCATGGAAAGGCCATATCACAGTAGCCATGGCAATCAGGTGATCTTCAATTTCTGACTACTAAATGGGACCTTCAAGAAAAGGTCATTTCCACCTGTGCTGGAAGATGGAAGAGAAAGCAGATGAGTTCCAAATGTCTTTTATTGGCTACAATTGTGATCCTAATCCCTGAACAGAGGAGAAGAGAAATGAGAGTGTGTAGCAGGTGTGCCCCTTGGGCATTGAGACATTAGACTTCATCCAAAATAAGGGACCCTATTGAAAGCTGACATGTTGCCATACTGCCCATGTCCTCAAGAGAATGATGTTCTCACTGAACTGCAGCAGGCATCATGATTTCTTGGGATTGGGGAATACTTACAGGCAATTGGTCGACAACAGGATTAGTGTACCAGGGAGAGATGCGGGGTTTTGCAAGGATTGGTGGGTAACCAAGCCTACAACATGCCACATTGGCATGGAACTGTGAACACAATCCAGCTGGTCTAGTCTCGCGGAGTGCATTGCTGAGTTGGGAAACTTGTCGAAGGCATTAACAGTCACTCACAATATTGGCCAATTACATTTCAAAAAAGAGGAGCATGTGGGGCATCTTGGTGGGCTATGTGACATTTGATCCATGAAACAGACACATATCTGGTGTCATGCCACACCATTCCATGGATGCCACAGCAGGAGACATCCAGAATCTGGGATGTAAGACTTCTAAATATAAGTGAGGACTGGCTGAACTCCCCAATGTGTTAAGGTAGGTGTTCATCACTACCCATTTAGGATGAAGGCTAGCAAGTTGCTGGAAAACTAGGAGACACACTTGATGCTCATTCCAAAAACCATTCCCCACTTCCTCTGCAGTTTTCTTACAATTAGAGTGCACTCAGGAATTTTCTTGCTGTGAGATTCCAAGGGGCCCTTCAACTCACCATTTGTGGCAGGAACAAATTCACGATGTGTCTTCATTGAATGTGTCATTCTCTTGAACTCTCACAACAAAAATCCTCTGCACATTATCAACACCTTAAGCAGCAGCATGAAAATGCTGACGACAGGCCAGAGTCACACACCCTGGAAAAATAGTCATCCAAAATAGTGAAACAGGGATGAAACAAGGGCCTGATGAGGGCAGGATGAGCACATTGGTACAGGGTATCACACCAAAATTGAACATGCATCCTGCTGAGAGAGGAATGGTAGAAAGTCTGGAAATTGATTATTCAAACAGGGAGGAGTGAAGATAACTTTTGTGCACTAAATGCAGATGGGTGTTGGAGAGGGAACCAACTTCTGTGAGGGAAAACTAAAAGAGGTTGTCCTTGTGACTGGTTTCCCCAACATTCCAGGAACTTCATGCACCTTCAAAGTGCTATGCAAATACAGGAAGAAGTAGGGGCCAGTTTGTTGTGTAATCAAGGATAGTTACTGAACACAAGTGCAATTACTGAGAACCAAAGTTTCTTCCAAAATGCTGTCTCTATCCTGAAGCTTATAAGGGATACCTCATTAAGGAGATGCAGATTTAGCTTTGCTGGCATATGACTTGGTACAAAAGGCCTTCATTCACCACAGCATGTACACCCAAGAACTTCAATTTGCACAAGTACAAATCTGCATATGGACCACAGAATGATGCTTCTGGAAATAAAGAGTGCATCACAACATTGCAAATCTAAGCAAAAATATCTCTGTTAAGATGCAGCAATGAACACCCAGTATATGTAAAATCCTAATTTACAAAACTGAGAAAGCAGAAGTATGAGCAGTGTGATAGGACTTAGGGAGCATTAATAGGAGATCCTAGAGCATGTCAAAATTCCAAGTGCTTATTTGGAAGAATTTCAGGCATCTACACCAATAGTGAAAAGTAACTAATGTCCCTCACTTCAGTTCTTCAATAGAATTATTTAAAATAATTCTATTGAATTTAATTATTTTAAATAATTCTATTGAATAATAATATGCACTAACATCAAATTCCAGTCATTCTCATTTTCTTGCTCCAGTCAGAACATACCATTGTTCATTCACCCATACACAGCATCTCTTAAGACATCTATCAAAATGATCAAAAGTATAAAACAATTTCACTACTAATGAACTTGGATCTAGAGTGATACAGTGAAACCAGACTTTTCAAAACCCTTCTGAGTGTTAAATGTTGTCAGTGGAAGTAAACTTATGTATTCAGGGCCAATTCAAACAAGTCTTTAATAAAAAATGCCTATAAACATGCAAAGCACAACAAACTAAGTATAGCCAGGGCCACTGTCAGCTGTGTTTTGTCTGCATCTCTCCGTACTCAAGCTGGTTTTGAGGTTGTGGGGGACCACTTTGTTGTGTAGAAACCCACTTCTTTGACTGCAGTGGACCCCAGAAGGTTTATCCTTTGCAAATCCTAGTGCAAGTGATATTTTGAAATTCTTTTGCTACTGAAAGGCAACAATGAATTCCCAAGATGTGCTCAACCTGAACTTCAAAACCCCAAAATGGAGCAGAACCCATGAGAAAGCCTGGTGAATATTTTCATTTTGTAGAACTTGTTGATGCAATACACTTGATAGCATATTAATGCAACCATTAAACCTCTGCATTTCTGAAACTTGTCTCATTTCAGGAATACTGACTCTTAAGAAACCTAGATCTCTGCACAAGCATTATTTCTGGCAGCACAGTTGTTTGTTGAATACTCTCTATTGAATGGGTTTCCAATTAAATCTGAGATTTATCTAACTCTTTAGTGTTCATTTGATTGAACAGAGGAGGAAAGGTTGAGATACTCTAGGGTTTGCATAATCTGAATATACTCCTTAAGGTAAATTACTGTGTGTTTTGCAGACATCACTATGTGATATGCTTTGCTCACAAACCACCCAAGGCAAAACCACATAGTTTGCATCAAATTCTGTAGATGGCTTTGGCAAACAACCTAGCCATAAGCCTTTCTTGCAAGTCAGATCCCAATATTTAGGTAGTCATAAGGAGACAAAGTTTTATCACTGTCCCTTTAAAAAAAAGAGATTTGTACCTCCTCAATGAGCAGACAGTTATCCGTAGGAAACATGGACTCATTTGGAGGTAGGAGGAGTAGGTTGTTGTAGGAATATATGATCTGATCTTTGGGACTAAAGGAATTTGAGGACATCTTTCACCCCTGAACACCAAGAAATTACCATCACAAATTGTTCACCAATCTCTTTCTTTTCACTCCTCCTGACCTTTTTTCTTTGAGGGAAATTTGGACCAGATGGGACAAATGCAAACCCCAGTGGTGATGCTGGTCCTTGCTTTTTCACCTCACATAAGAGGGAGTTTGTAAAACCTGACTTTCCTGGGAAATGTTTGTATCTCAAGTTAGGAAATGTCTCAGCATAGTTCGGAGGCACAGTGTGTAAATATGTGTAGAGAATGGGAAGTGGTAATGGCTCACAGAATCTGTGAATCCATGAACAATAGTTGCTCAGAGAAATATCATCCCCATTCACTTTTCATACTTCCAGTAGTTGTTTACAGTTATTTCTCTCAACATTCTTTGCAGTGAGATTTTTTAAATAAATTTCTAACCATGGTAGTGTCAAGACTCTCTTTCCAAGCAGAATGGTGCTGCAAAGTATGTGATTCCACTCAAGAAATGCCTTACTTGTTGCCATGTGCACCTGGGACATGAGAGAAAGAGAGAGGAGAACTACAGTATGCAGAGTTGAAGGGGCAGACATCACTTTCACACGCATGTGGGAGATTTGTTTTGAAGGATGTGGAATTTTTTGACTCATGTAGGAAAATGGAGTATTTTTCTTTGTCCAGTGCATGTTGCTGGGTTTGAGAAACTAGGGATTCTATAACTGGCTTGACCTTCTTACTTGCTGTGCTGCACATACCGCCTGCATTCACAGAAAAGGCATATCACCAGATGATGGTATCACGGTTTCCATAGCAACAGGAAGCTCCTCAGTGTCTGACTATTGCAGAGGCACCATCAAGAAAACCTCACTTACAGCTATTTTGGGAAGAGGGAAGTGAAGGCAGGTGAGTCTGAGGTGTCATTTTTGGCTGCAAATGTTGTTCTAATTTCTGACAAGAGGACAAAAGGAATAAGGGTGTGTAGATGGTGTGGCCCCTTGGATCTAGAGACAACAGATTTCATCCAAGATAAGGGAGACTTTTGAAAGCTGACCGGTTGCCATACTGCCCATGTCATGGATACAGCGATGTGCTCCCTAGAACTCAGCAGGCATTATTATTTCTATGGAATGGGGTCCAATTAGAGTCATTGGTCCACACCAGGAGTAGTGCGC
>JAJEJO010060460.1:0-51028 GCA_020662805.1 Glaucomys volans | reverse complement strand
GGTGCACAAGGAGAGGTGAGTCATCAAGCCTAGAACAGGTCCCAGGGGCATGGACCTATAAACACACTCCTGCTGATCTGGACTCACTGGGTATCTTCTGAGGCACAAAACCAGTTTAGGGCATTAGTATCCACTCACACTGATGGCAAATGACATTTCAGAGAAGAGAAACATGGAGGGCAGCTTCATGGTTTAGGTGAAGTTTGAACCAGGAAAAAACAAACCACATCTGGCGTTATGCCACACCTTTGCAAAATGAAAAAAAAAAAAAACAACAGGAGACATGTGGAATCTGGGATTTAGAACATCTAAGTACAGGTGAGGAGTAGCTGGAGGCTAGCAAGTTGCTGGCAATCTAGGAGAGGCATTCAATGTTCACTCCACCAGCCAGACCCAAATACCTCTGTGGTAGGCTTCCAATCAGGGAGCACTCAGAAACTGTCTTGATGTGAGTTTCCAAGGGGCACTTCAACTTACCCTTGATGCAGAAACACTTTCACAAAGTGTCCTTACTGAATGTGTAGTTCTCTTGAACTGGATAGCATCTGTCTCAACAAAGAGCCTCTGTACATTTCCAATTACACCTTAACTAGCAGCTTGATGATGCTGACTAAATGCCAGGGTCACACATCCTGGAACAATGATCTCCAAAAACGTGAAATTGAGTGGTAAAACAAGTGCCTAAAGAAGGCAGGATGAGCACATTGTTACAGGGTGTGACATGACATTTGAACATGCATCCTGATGAAAGAAAGGAATGGTAGAAAGCCTTGAAATAGAATATTCAAACAGGGAGGAGTAAAGGGTATTCTTGTGCCCTAAATGCAGATGGGTGTTGGAGATCAAACGAAATTCTGTGAAGAAATTCTACAAGAGGTTGTCCTTGGGAGTGGTCTCCCCAAACACTCTAGGAAATTTTTTATAATGCATCAAGAAGTAGGGGCCAGAATTCTCTGTAAATTTGTTAGTTATGAATACAAGTGACACTACAGAAATCCAGAGGCCCCTCAAAATTGTTGACTCTATCCTGAAGCTTGCAAGGTATACCTCAGTAAGCAGATGGAGTTTTGGCTTTTCTGGCATATGACTTGGTAGGAAATGCCTTACTTGCCATCAGCACATTCACCCAAGCACTTCAATTTTCACAAGAACAAATTTGCATATGGACCACTGGATGATGCTTCTGGAAATAAAGTGTGCAGTACAACATTGCAAATCTCAACAATTACACCTCTGTTAGGATAGAAAAATGAAGATACAATACGTGCAAAACCTTGACTTAAAAAAAACTGAGAAAAAATACAAGTGTGAAACATGTGATAGGACTTTCATTTCTTCAATACAGTAATTTTAATTTTTTTTGGATCATCTCCCCACTAACATCAGAATCAAGTAATTCTCATTGTCTTCCTAGAAGTCAGAACATACCATTGCTCAACCATGAATACACAGCTTTCTTAAAACATCCCTCAAAAGATCAAAAGTGTGAGAAAATGCTTCACTAGTAATTAACCTGGTTCTCAATTGAAACAGGGAACCAGGCTTTACAATGCCCCTGTGAGTGCTGAATGATATCAGCAGAAGTAAACTTATGCATTCAGTGCCAATTCAAACAAGTCTTTATTTAACGATGCATATAAACATGCAAAGCACAATAAACTGAGAACAGCCAGGGTCACCTGCAGCTGTATTTTTCTACTTGTCTCAGTTTTCAAGTTGACTTTGGGGAAATGTTTGACAACTCTGTGGTGTAGAAGACCACTTCTCTTGCAGAGAGACTTCAGTGGGTCCCAGTAGGTTTCTCCTTTGCTAGAACCATTGCAGGTGATATTTTGAATGTCATTCACTGCTGAAAGGTAACAATGAAGTCCCAAGATGTTCTCAATTTGAACTTCATAAACCAAAAACAGAAAGAGCCCCTTTGGAGCCTGGTGAACATTTTCATGTTGTGTAACTTGTTGTTGGAATACACTTGCCAGCATATTAATGAGACAGTTAAACAACTGGGTTTCTGAGAGTTATGTCATCTTCAGGTCTATGGACTCCTAAGAAACCTACATCTTTCTGAAAGCCTGAATCTTGGCACTACAGATGGTAGCTCAATACTCTCCTTTGATAAGGCTTTAAATTAAATGTGAGATTTGTCCACCATTTTGTGTTCACTTGATTGAATAGCAGAAGAATGATTGAGATACTCTAGGGTTGGCATGATCTGAATGGGCTCCTGAAGGTAGATGTCTCCATGCATTGCAGATCTCTCTATGTGATATCCTTTGCATTAAAACACCGAAGTCAGAGCCACATGATTTCTATCAATTCTGCAGATGCCTTTGGTTAGTAACCCAGTCAGAAACCAATTTGGCAGGTCATATCCATTTTACTAGGTACTCAAAAGGAGAGAACGTTTTATCACTGTCCCTTTAAGGAAAAAGAGAGTTGTAACTCCTCAATGAGCAAATAATTTTCCATGGGTACCATGGTGGCATGTGGCAGTAGGAGGAGTAGGTCTTTGTAGGAAATATTACATGCTCTGATCTTTGAGTCACAAGGGAATTGTGGAAATGTTTCACCCCTGAACACCAAGTAATCACCATCACAAATTGCTCACAAATCTCTTTTGTCTCACCACACCTGGCCTTTTTTACTTGAGAAAATTCTTACCAGATGGGCCAAATGCATACCCCAGTGGTGATGCTGGACCTTGTTTTTCACCTTACCTAAGTGGGTGGTTGAAAAATTTTGTTTTCCTGGGCATATCCCAGTGGAGAGGCTGGATCTTGCTTTTTACCTCAGTTAAATGGGTGGTTGAAAAAGCTTGATTGCCTGGGAAATGTGTTTCCCTAATTAGGGAATGACTCAGCACCTTTTGGAGGAACAATATGTAAGTATGTATATTGAATGTAAAGTGGTGAAGGCTCACAGGTTCTGTGACTCCATGAATAAAATTTGCTCAGAGAAAACTTATCCACATTCAATTTCCATACTTCAGTAGTTGTGTTTAGATAAATTTCACTTAATATTCTTTGCAGTGAGATTATTTGCAGAAATTTCTAACAACTGAATAGTCAATCATTCATTTCTAAGCAAGAGGGTGCTGCTCTGGATTTCATTTCACTCAAAAAATACCTTATTGTTGCCATATCCTCTTGGGACATGACGGCAAGAGAGGAGAGCTACAGTATGCAGAGTGGAAGGGGCAGACATGCAGGAGATTTGTTTTAAATGTTGTGGAATTTTCTGGCTCATGTAGGAGAAAGCAGGTTTTTCATTTTCTGGGTCTTGTTGCTGGGCCTTGAGAAACTTGGGTTTCTAATACTAGCTTGGATGTCTTACTCACTGTGCTGCACATACGGTGTGCAGTCACAGAAAGGGCACATGACAGCACAATACTGTCATGGTTGCCATCGCAACCAGGATCTCTTCAGATTCTGGCTACTGCAGAGGAAACTTCAAGATAAGCTCATTTCTAGCTGTGCTTGGAAGAGGGAAGAGAAAGCAGGCGAGTTCCAGGTGTCTTTTGTTGGCCACAAATGTACTTCTAATCTCTTTGTTCCTGAGAGAGGCCTTGTCTCCAGGAATATTGCCTCTTTAGAAATTCAGGTCTCTGGGGATGCATTTTTGACTGGCCCCACAGATGCTTGCAGAATAATATCTTTAGGATGGGATTTCAATTAAATTTGATTCTTCAACCGTTTTGTCTTCACTTGATTGAACAGAGGAAGAAATGTTGACACCCTCGAGGGTTGGCATGGTCTGAAGAGGTTCTTTGAGGTAGATGACTGAATGTTGTGCAGGTATGAATATGAGATATTCTTTGCTGAAAAACCACCCCAATGAGAGCCAAATAATTTCTATCAAACTCTGTAGATAGATTTTAGAACAAACCAGCCAGCATCTTTGGTGCAGGTCAAATCAAATTATCTAGGGAGTACAGAGGAGAGAATTATTTATCCCTGTCCCTTTAAGGAAAAATTGTGCTGTAGCAGTTCCTTCCCAAAACCTAGTGCAGGTGATATTTTGAATGTCATTTCTTGCTGAAAGGTAACAATGAAGTCCAAATATGTGCTAATCTGAATTTCAGAATGTGAAAATGAAATAGAATCAATTTTAGACACTGATGAACATTTTCATCTTCTAGAAGTTGCTGATTCATTGCCCTCTCCAGCATATTAATGAGACAGTTATAACTAATGCATTCCTTAGAGTTGTTTTATCTGGCACAGGAGGGTCAGGAAGCCTGTTAGAGGCCCCAGGGACATAGCCCTATAATTACACTCCAGCTTGTATGGATTCCCTTGCTACATTGCTGAGACTGGAAGATGGGCTAGAGCCTTAGCAGCCACTTGAAATGATAACTGATGACATTTCAGAGCAAAGGAGCATGCTGGGTTGTAGGGTGTGTTAGGTGAAGATTAAACAGGGAATCATCACACCAACTCTGGTGTGATGCCATACCTTTCCATGAATTCCCCAACAGGAGAAAACTTAAACCCTGTACTTAAAATTTCTAAGTAGAAGTGAGGAGCTTCTGAGCCTCCCGATGTCAAAAAAGAGGGAGTTAATCACTATTCAGTTGGGAAGGAGACTTGCAATTTGATGGCAATCTAGGTGTGCCATTATATGCCTGCTCCACATCCCAGGCCACACCACAACTGCCATTCCTTACAATTATGTTGTACTCAGACATTGTCTTACTATGATTTTCCACGGGGCCCTTCCACTCAATGCTTGATGCAGAAAAACCTTCAGAACGTGTCTTCATTTAAGGTGTAATTCTCTTGAACTGCCAATCTCCTGTCTGAACAAAAGACCACTGTAATAATTCCAAGGATAACTTAACCAGCAGCTCCTAGATACAAACTACAGGTGAGGTTCAAAGACCCAGGCACATTGATCCTTCAAGAATGTGAAAATGAGGGATGAAACAAGTGCCTGATGAGGAAAGGATGAAACTTGGCCTCAAATAATACAGGGAATTCAGGCTTTATATAAACCCTGAGGCTCCTTAATGTATCAGTGGATATTTATTTATGCATTCAGCACCAATTCATGCAATTCTTTAATAAGCAATGTGGATAAAAATGATAAGAAAAAAACTGAATAATTGAGGGTTATGTGCAGTTGTGTTTTGTCTACATCTCTCAACTCAAGGTGATAATTTGGTTGTGTTGGAAAACGTGTGGTGTAGAACTCCACTTCTTTTGCAGAGAGACTGGAGTGCATCCCAGAATGCATCTCCTTCCCAAATCCTAGTGCAGTTGATATACTCAGTGTCATTTCTTGCTGAAAGGCAACAATGAAGTCCAAATATGAGCTAAACCTGTATGTCAAAATTCGAAAACGGAAAAGAATCAATTTCAGACCCTGGTGAACATTTTCATGTGATAGAACTTGATTCTATACTGTTTCCTGAATATTAATGAGAAATTTATGACCTCCAAAAATTTATGACCTCCAAAAATTTATGACCTAAGAGTTGTCTCATCTTCAGGAATACTGCTCCTTAAGAAATCCAGGTCTATGTGGAAGCACTTGTGACTGACACCACAGCTTCTAGCTGAATACTCTCTTTAGAATGGGATTCCAATTTTACCTGATAATTATCCAAACATTTTGTGCTCATTTGATTGAACAGAGGAGGAAATGTTGAGACACTGAAGTGTGGGCATGATCTGAACAGGCTCAATAAGGAAGAAGAATTCATTTTCTGCTCACCAGACTCTATGATACACTTAGAGGAAAAACCCTCCAAGGTATAGTCAAATAATTTCCCTAAAATTCTATATTTCTCTTTTGAGAGAAATCCCCCTGCAAAAATTGTTGCAGCTGAAGTCTCAATGTCTGAGGAGGAATGAGGAGTGGCAAATTTTTTCCTGTCCCTTTATGGATCAAGAGTGTTGTAGCTGTTCAATGAGCATAAAATTATCTGAGGGAACCAAGGAAGCTTGGCGCATTAGGAGAAGTAGGCATTTGTAGGAAATATTATAAGGTCTGATGGTGGGGAACAAAGAAAATGAGGGAAACTTTCACACCTGATCAACAAACCTTTATAATTGCAAATTGCTCACACCTGTCTCATACTTATAATTTCTCCCAGCCTTGTCATTGAGGAAATTCTAAGCAGCTGGGCCATATGCATATCCCAGTTGAAGTGCTGGATCTTACTTTTCACCTCAGTTATGTGGGTTCTTGGTAAAGGTGCATTTTCAGGGCAGTGCTTGTTTCTCTGAATAAGGCAATTTCTCACCAACATCACAAGGCAGAGTATGGAAATAGGTATAGGGAATGGGAAGAGGTGTTGGCTCACAGGTTCATTGAACCCATGAATAATATTTGCTCAGAAAAAGTTTTCCCATTCAGCTTTCAAACATCCAGTAGTTATGTTTACATGAATTCCTCTCCACATTATTTTCAATGAGAAAATTTGAAGAAAGTCTTGTTCAATCAACTGTCAGTCCTTCATTTCTCCACAAAATGATGCTACCCTGTTGTTTGATCTCATGCAGATATGCCTAAATATTTTACCAGTGCTCCTGGGACATGAGAACAAAGGAGAAGAGTGCTACAGTATTCAGTGTGGAAGGGAACTCCATGCAGGAGTTTCTTATGGAATGGCAAGGAGGTTTTTTTGGCTTTTGGAGGATATGCAGGTTTTTTCTCTTCCCATCACTTGTTGCTGGTCCGTGGGCAAATTGGGTTTTGATGAATGGTTTGACTGTCATCCTAGACATGCTGCACATATCACCTGCAGTCACAGAATGACATTATGACAAATTTCCCATTATGGGAAATTATTTGACTATACTTTGGAGGGTTTTTCCTCTAAGTGTATCTTTATGTTTGCCATGGCAACTGGACTCTCTTCAGTTCCTGGCTGATGCTGAGGAATCAACATGTAATGTGCTGGCCCAGCTGTGCTGGTAGGAGTGAAGAGGAAGCAGTCAGGTACCTGTGTTTGTGTGACACAAAGGGATCCTAAATTGTAGTCCATAAGAATAGAATCAGGGTGTGTTGTGGATCCCACTCCTCTGGCTTTGAGACAACTGACTCCATCCAAGATAAAGGACACTCTTGAAGGCTGACATGCAGCCATATCATCCATATGCACGGGGGGTGGGGAGCAAAGTGCACACTTGGACACAAAAGACATCATAATTTTCTGCAATTGGGGTCCCCACTGCTGGAAATTGTTCCCCTCCAGGTGTAGAGGAAAAGGGATAGATGCATTGGTCACTGAGGATGAGTGGGTCACCAAGCCTAGCAGAGGTCATAGGGGCATAAAACTAGAAAGACACTTCTCCTTTTCTGCACTCACCTGGTACATCACTGAGCCGACAGACTGGTTTAGAGCCTTAGCAACCACTCAAAATATTGACCGATGACAGTTCAAAGCAGAGGAGCATTCTGTGGTGCTGGGTGTGTCACCTAAAGTTCAAATTGGGAAACATTACACCAATTCTGGTTTGATGCCACAACTTTCCATGAATTCCCCTACAGGAAACAACTGGAAGTTTGAACTTAGGATATGAGTAGAAGGGAGGAGCTGCTGAGCTCCCCAATGTGGAGAGGAAGGAGAAAATCACTAATCAATTAGGGAGAAGGCTAGCAAATTGCTGGCAATCTAGGAGTGACATTCTATGCTCAAATGCTCAACTGGCCAAAACACACCACTTACCTATACGATACACCAGGTCATTTATTCACATTGATTTTCCAAGTGATCCTTCCTCTCACTTTTTGATGCAGAAAAACCTTCAGAATGTGTTCATTAAGGTGTCATTCTTTTAAAATGCCTATCTCGTTCCTGAACAAAGGCCCTCTGGCATAATTTGGAGAAAACTTAAACAGCAGCCACTACACACAAAAAGCAGGTCAGTGTCACACACCCTGGCATATTGATTCTCCAAGAATGTGAAACTGAGGGATGAAACAAATTTCTGATGAAGACAGGCTGCACCTGGGCCTTGAATGAAATGGGAATTCAGGATTTGCATGAACCCCGTGACACCTGAATGACATCAGCGGAAGTTAATTGATCGATTCAGCACAAATTCATTCAAGGATTTAATAAATTGTATGTTTTGAATTTCTAAGCACAAAAACCTGAATAATCAAGGGCCATGTGCAGCTGTACTTTGTCTACATCTCTCTGTATTAAAGTGGATAATATGGTTGTGTTGGAAAAATTTGAGGCATAAAAGTCAACTTCTTTGGCAGAGAGATTTCAGTGTGCCCTAGAAAGCTTCTCCTTCACAAACCCTAGTGCAGTTGATACTTTCAATGTCATTTCTTGATGAAAGGCAACAATGAAATCCCAATATGTGCTAAACATGCTCATCAAAGTAGAGAATGGAAAAGAATCAATTTTAGACACAGGTGAGCCTTTTCATCTTATAGAAATTGCTGTTTAAATACACTTTCCAGCATGTTAATGAAATTGTTATGGCCTCTGCACTCATGAGAGTTGTCTCATCTTCAGGAATAATGCCTCTTAAGAAATCCAGGTCTATGGGAACGCTCTTTTGGCTGACATCACAACTTCCTGCAGAATACTCTCTTTAGAATGGTATTCAAGTTCATCTGATATTACCCAACCATTTTGTGTTCATTTGATTGAAAAAAGGAGGAAATGTTGAGACACTGGTATTTTGGCATGATCTGAAGTGCTCATTAGGGGAGAAGATGGAATGCTCTTCAAACCTCACTGTGGTATATGCTTTGAGAAAATACAACCCAAGGTACAGCCAAACAATTTCTATCAAAATCTGTGAATGGCTTTTGAGAACAATCCAGAGAGCATGCTTTGTGGCAAGTCATATCTCAATGTCTAGGGACTAATGAGGAGAGAATGATTCTTCCCTGTATTTTTGTGGAACAGGAGTTTTCTAGCTGTTCAATGGGCATAAAATTATTTGAGGGAGGTTTAGAGGCATGTGGCATTAGGAAAACTAGTCTTTTGTAGGAAATACTTTAAGTTCTGATCATTTGGACCAAAGAAATTAAGGGAATCTTTCACACTTGAATGCCATGTCTTTACAGTTGCACACTGCTAAAGGCTGTCTCATTATTTTTATTCCTCCTGACCTTTGACTTGAGGAAATTCTAAGCAGGTGGGCCAAATGCATATCCCAATTGAGGTGCTGGATCTTGATTTTCACCTCAGGTATGTGGGTACTTGGAAAAGTTGGATTATCGGGGCAATGTCCACTTCCCTGAATAAGACTTCAAGAGGCACAAACTGTAAATATGTATAGGGAATGGGAAGAGATGTTGGCTCACAGGATCTACAAACCCATGAATAACATCTGCTCAGAGGACAAAGAATTCCCATTCAGTTTTCAAATGTCCATGAGTTAAATTTCCAGGAATTCCTCTCAACATTCTTTTCAGTGAGAGTATTTGAAGAAGGTCCTGTCCTTAGAACTGTCACTCCTTCATTTCCCTGACAAATGCTGCTATTCCAGTTTTGATACCATGTATTATTATTATTATTATTATTATTATTATTATTATTATTGGAACTAGGGATTGAACTCAGGGGCACTCGGCCACTGAGCCACATCCCCAGCCCTATTTTGTATTTTATTTAGAGACAGGGTCTCCCTGAGTTGCTTAGGTCCTCGCTAAGTTGCTGAGGCTGGCTTTGAATTCGCGATCCTCCTGACTCAGCCTCCGAAGTTGCTTGGATTACAAGCATGCACAACCACGCCTGGTTATACCATGCATTATTGACTAAATTTTTTTCCCAGTCCTCCTGGGACATGAGAGACAAAGAGAGGAAATCTTCAGTATGCAGAGTGGAAGGTGCTGACATGAAAGAGTTTCATTTTGAAGGGCATAGTTTTGTGTCTCATGTAGGAAAATGCAGATTGTTCTATCTCCAGGGCTTGTTTCTAATCCTCTGGCAACATGGGTCTCCATGAATGGAATGGCTGTACACCTAGTTGTGCTGAACATATGGCTGGCAGTCACCGAAAGGCCATATGACACAGAATTGCATCATGGTTGCCATGTCAACCCAACCCTCTTCATATTCTTGCTCCTGCTGACAAGCCATCAAGAGAAGTACTGGCCCAGCTGTGCTGGTGGGAGGGGAAGGAAGCAGGCAAGACTCAGGGTTCTTTGGCTTGCCACAAAGGGATCCCATCCTCTTAGCCCATGAGATGAGAAATCAGGGTGTGTTGTGGGCATGTCCTCTCTAACTTGAGACACCTGATTCCATCCAAGATAAGGGAACTTGCTGAAGCCAGTCTGCCAAACCATTTGTGTTCATGAGGGGGAGATGAGCTCACTTGGCCACAGAAGGCATCATGATTTTCTGGAAACTGAGAACCCACTGCAAGAAGTTGTTCCCAACCAGGTGGAGTGGACCAGGAAGGGGTGCTGTGATGCCCGAGAATGAGAGGTTCACCAAGCCTATGACAGGGCACAGGATCATGGCCCTAAGACGTACCTACTACTGGTGTGCACACACCCAGTACATTGCTGAGTCAGGAAACTGGTCTATGGCATTAGCAGCCATTCGAAATAGTGGCCAAAGATATTTCAGGCAGTTTGGTGGGTTAGATGAAGTTTTAACTGTGAAACATCACACGAAATCTGGTTGTGATGCCATAGCTTTCCACAAATGCCCCAACAGGAGAGAAGTAGAACCATGGACTTAGGATTTATTAGTATAAGTGAGGAGCTGCTGAACTCCCCAATGTCAACAGAATGGAGGTAATCACAAATCAATTAGGAAGGAGAATAGTAAGTTACTGGCAATCAAGGAGAGACATTCTATGTTCACTCAACTTTACAGGCCCCTCCACCTCTGGTGTTCTTTAACATTATGGAGCACTCAGACATTGTCTTGCTGTGAAATTCCACAGGGCCCTTCCACTCACCCTTTGATGAAGAATAAACTTCACAATGTGCCTTCATTTGAGGTGTAATTCTCTTCCACTGCCTATCATGTCTTCAGAGAAAGGAACTCTGGCATAATTCCAAGAACACCTTAACCAGCAGCACCTAGATAAAAACTACAGGTCAGTGTCACAGACTATGGCACAATGATCCCCAAAGAATATGAAACTGAGGGAAGAAACTAATGCTTGATGAGGACAAGATTAACCTGGGCCTCAATTGATACAGGGAATTCAGGATTTACATAACCACTGTGGTTCCTGAACGATATCAACTAAAGTTACTTTATGGATTCAGTGGCAATCCATACAAGTCTTTAATAAATGACGTGTATAAAAATACTATGCACAAAAAACTGAATAGTAAAGGCCATGTACAGCTCTCTTCTGTCTACCCTCTCTGTATTCATTTTGATAATTTTGGTGTGAAGGAAAACATTGAGGTATAGAAATCGACTTCTTTTCCAGAGAGACTGGAGTGTGCCCAAGAGAGCTTCTCCTTGACAAACCCTAGTGCATTTTTTTCAATATCATTTCTTGATGAAAGGAAACAATGAAATCCCCATATGTGTTAAACCTGAACTTCAAAATGAGACAATCAAAAAGAATCAATTTTAGACCCTAGTGACCATTTTCATCTTGTGGAACTTGCTGATTCAATCAACTTGACAGCAGATTCATGAGACATTTATGACCTCTACTTTAGTAAGAGTTGTCTCATCTTCAGGAATGCCACCTATTAAGCAATTCAGGTCTATGTGTAAGTACTTTTGGCTAACACCACAGATTCTTACTGAATACTCACTTTAGAATGTGATTCCAACTATGTCTGATAATTATCCAAACATCTTGTGCTCACATGATTGAGCAGGGAGGAAATGTCGAGACACTGAATTGTTGACATGACCTGAAGAGGCTCATTAAGTTAGAAGAATGCATGTTCTGCAGACGTGACTATATGATATACTTTGAGTAAAAACACCCAAGTTATAGACAAATAACTTTGATAAAATTCTATATTTAACTTTTGAGAACAATCCACACTGCATTTGTTGTTGCAGCTAAAATCACAAGGTCTATGGTGTAATGAAGAGAGAAAAATTTTTCTGTGTCCCTTGAAGGGTCAAAAGTGTTGTAGCTGTTCAAGGAGCATAAAATGTTCTGAAAAAACCATGGAGGTGGGTGGCATCATGAGAAATAGGCACTTGAAGGAAATATTACAAGGTCTGATAGCTGGGACCAATGAAATTGAGGAAATCTTTCATACCTGAAAACCAAGTCTTTATAATCACAAATTGCTCACAGCTCTCTCATACTTTTAATTCCTCCCAGCCTTTTCATTGAGGAAATTCTGAGTAGCTGGGTCAAATGCATATCCCAGTGGGGGTGTTAGATCTTGCTTTTCACCTCAGTTATGTGGGTTATTGGTAAAGGTGAATTTTGGGGGACAATGTTTTATCTCTGAATAAGGGAATGTCTCAACAACTTCAGGAGACATAATATGTAAATATATATAGGGAATGGGAAGAGGTGTTGGCTCACAGGATCTTTGAACCCATGAAAAATATTTGCATAGAGAAAAAGGTATACCCATTCAGTTTTCCAATGTCCAGTAATTATGTTTGCAGGAATTACTCTCAAACTTTCTTGCAATGAGATAATTTGAAGAAAGTCTTGCTCAATCAACTGTCAGTCCTTCATTTCTCCAAGAAATACTACTGCCCTGTTGTTGTTTCCATGAAGATATGTCTAAATATTTTACCAGTGCTCCTGGGACCTGAGAGCAAAAGAGAAAAGTACTACAGTATTCAGATTGGAAGGGACCTGAATGCAGAAGTTTCTCCTGGAAGGGAGTGGAGTTTTCTTTCTTTTGTTGGACAGTGTTGATTTTTTCCCTTCCCAGGTCTTGTTGCAATTCCTGGGGCAAATTGGGTTTCCATGAATGGTTTGCCTGCCATCCTACCTATGTTGCACCTAAGGCCTGCAGTCACAGGATGGCCTTATGATACACAATGTCATTAGACTTGCCATTGCAACTAGAACTTCTTCAGGTCCTTGCTGCTGCTGAGTAACCAACAAGTAAAGTGCTGGCCCAGCTGTGCTGGAATGAGGGAAGAGGAAGAAATCAGTCACTGGAGTTCTTTTGCTAACCAAAAAGGGATCATAAACTCTTAGCCCATAAGAATAGGAATCAAGGTGTGTTGTGGAGCAGGCATCTCTGGCTTTTAGACATCTGAATCCATTCAAGATTAGTGACCCTGTTGAAACCTGACAGACTCTCATATCATCAATATCCTCTAGGAGTGATGTATTCACTTGGCCACAGAAGGCATCATGATTTTCTGGAAATGGGGACCACTCTGCTGGCAATTGGACACCAAAAGTTGGAGTGGACCAGGGAGAGATTCATAGGTGACCGAGGACAAGTGGCTCACCAAGCCTCACAGATGTCAGGGGCATGGGCCTAGGAAGATACTTTTCCTTATCTGCACACAACAGGAACATTGAAGATTTAAGAAGCTGCATAGGGACTTAGCAGCCACTCAAAATTATGGCCAATGACATTGCAAAGCAGAGGAGCATTCTGTGTTGCTGGGTGTGTTAGATAAATTTTGAACTGGGAAACATCCCACCAACTCTGGATTAAAGCTACAACTTTCCACAAATTCCCCAACAGGAGACACCTGGAACATTGGACTTAGGATTTCTAAGTAGAAGTGAGGAACTGCTCAGATCCCCAATGTCAAGAGGAGGGAATAAATCACTAATCAAATTGGAAGGAGGCTAGCAATTTGCAGCAATCTAGGCATGACATTCTATGCTCACTCAACTGGCCAAACCACACAACATCTGTTGTTCCATACAAATAAGTCTCTGTATCACAATGATTTTCCAAGGGGCACTTCCACTCACCTTTTGATGCAGAAAATCCTTCAGAATGTGTGTTAATTTAAGGTGTCATTCTTTTGACCTGCCTATCTCCTGACTGAACAAAGTCAATCTGGCATAACTCCAAGAACACCTTATCCAGCAACTCCTAGATACAAACAACAGGTCAGTGTCACAGGCTCTGTCCCAATGAAACTCCAAGATTGTGAAACTGTGGGATGAAATATGTGCCTGATGAGAACAGGATGAATCTGGGCCTTGAGATCAGAAATTAATAGATGGATACAGTACCAATTCATACAAGACTTTAAGAAATGTTATGTCTAGAAATGCTACACACAAAAAACTGAGTAATTGAGGGCCATGAGCAGCTGACTTCTGTCTACATCTCTCTGTATTCAAGTTCATAATATGACTGTGATGGAAAACATTGAAGTGTACAAGTTGACTTCTTCTCCAGAGAAATTGGAGTGTGCCCAGGAAAGCTTGTCCTTGGCAATCCCTAGTGCATGTGATATTTTCAATGTCATTTCCTGATGAAAAGCAGCAACGAAATCCCAATAGGTGCTAAACTTGAACTTCAAAATAAGAAAATGGAAAAGAATCAATTTTAGACCCTGGTGAGCATTCTCATCTTTTAGAACTTGCTGATTCAATGCACTTGACAGCAGAATAATGAGAACTTTTTAAACTCTGTGCTCCTGAGAGTTGTCTCATCTTCAGGAGTATTGCCTCTTTAGAAATCCAGGTCTATGGGGAAGCTCTTTAGGCTGACATCACAACTTCTTACTGACTATTCTCTTTAGGATGGGATTCCAATTACATCCAATTCTCATCCAACAATTTTGTGTTCACTTGATTGATCAGAGGAGGAAATGTTGAGACACTGGAGGTTTGGCATGATCTGAAGAGCCTCATTAAGGAAGAATACTCCATATTCTGCAGACATGACTATGGGATATGTTTTCAGGGAAAACCACCCAACTCATAACCAAATAATATCTATCAAATTCTGTAGATCGCTTTTGAGAACAATCCTGCCAGCATCCTTCGTGGCATGTCATATCTCAATTTCTAGGGAGTAATGAGGAGAGAATGATTTTTCCCTGACCCTTAAGGAGCAAGAGTTTTGTCGCTGCTCAATGGGCATAAAATTATTCGAGGGAGGTATGGAAGTGTGTGGCAGTAGGACAGAAAGTCTTTTGTAGGACAAAATGATAAAATCTGATCTTGGGACGAATGAAACTGAGGTAATCTTTCACACCTGAACGCCATATCTTTACAGTGGCAAGCTTCTCATGAGTGTCTCATGATTGTCATTCCTCATGAGCTTTTCCTTGAGGGAATTGTAAGCAGGTGGGTCAATTGCTTATCCCAGTGGAGGCTCTGGATCATGCTTTTCACCTCAGGTATGTGGACACTTGAAAAATGTTTATTATATGGGCAACTTACTTTTACCTGAAAAAGGGAATGTCTCAGCAACTTCAAGAAGTACCATCTGTAAAATATGCATAAGGAATGGAAAGAGGTATTGTCTCACAGTATCTATGAACCCATGAATAACATTTGCTCAGAGAAAAAAGAATTCCTATTCAGCTTTCAAACTTCCAGTAATTATATTTGCAGGAATTCCTCTCAACATTCTTTTCAGTGAAAGTATTTGCAGAGTCCTGCCTTTGAACATTCGCTCCTTCATTTCTCTGGCAATTGCTGCAATTCCTATTTTAATACAATGCAGTAATGATTAAATTTTTACGTGTGCTCCTGGGACATGAAAGCCAAAGAGAGGAACTCTACAGTGTGCAGTGTAATAGGGAGTTTCTTGTTGAGGGGCATGCATTTTGTGTCTCATGTAGGAAAATGCAGGATTTTTCTCATATGAGGGCTTTCTGCTGATCATTGGCAACTTGAGTTTCCATGAATGGTTTGGATGTAATCCTAGCTGTGCTGAAATACTGCTGGCAGTCACAGAAAGGCAGATGATAGAATAGAATCACGGTTTCCATGTCAATCCAACCCTCATCATGTCCTTGCTCCTGCTGAGGAACCATCAAGAAAAGTGGCGACCCACCTGTGGTAGTGGGAGGGAAAAGAAGAAGGCAAGTCCCAGGGTTCCTTGGTTTACCACAATGGGGTCCCAACCTGTTAGCTCATGAGAAGAGAAATCATGGTGTGTTGTGAGCATGGCCTCTCTGAATTGAGAATCTGACTCTATGCAAGATAAAGGACATGGCTGAAGCCAAACATTATGAGATACCATCCATGTCCACGAGGGGGGGATGAGTTCCCGTGGCCACAGAAGTCATCATAATTTTCAGGAAATTGCGACCCCACTGCAAGAAATTGTTTCCAACTAGGTGTAGTGGACCAGGGAGAGATGCTGTGGTGCCCTATAATGAGTGGGTCACCAGTCTATCACATGACACAGGATCATGGCACTAAGAAGTCCCTCCTCCTAGTCTGCACACATCCAGTACATTGCTGAGTCAGGAATCTGGCTTAGGACATTAGCAGTCAATCAAAATAATGGCCAAAAACATTTCAGAGCAGAAGAGAATGAGGGGCAGCTGGTGGGTTGGGTGAAGTTTTAACTGTGAAACATCACAAGATACCTGGTGTGATGTCACACCTCTCCACAAATGACCCAACAGGAGAGAGCTGGAACTGTGGTCTTAGGAGTTCTTAGTACAAGTGAGGAGCTGCTGAGCTCCCCAATTTCAGCAAGAGGGAGGTAATCACTAATCAATTAGGAAAGAGACTAGGAAGTTGATGGCAATATAGAAGAGACATTCTATGTTCATTCAACTTGCCAGGTCCCTCCACCTCTACTGTTCCTTATATTTATGGAGCACTGAGACATTGTTTTGTTATGATTTTCCACACGGCTCATCCACTCACACTTTGATGCAGAAACACCTATGCAATGTGTCTTCATTTAAGGTATAATTCTCTTCCCCAGTCTATCAGCTGTTTTAGAAACAATGTCTTCTGGTATAATTCCAAGAACACCTTATCCAACAACTCCTAGATACAAACTATAGGTCAGTATCAGACTCTGACACAATGATCCTCCAAGATTGTGAAATTGAGGGATGAAATATGTGCCTGATGAGGACTGGATGAACCTGGATGAACCTGGACCTTGAATGATACTGGGAACTCAGGCTTTACATAACCGCTGTGGCTCCTAAATAATAAAAGTGGCAGTAAATTTATGGATTCAGTGCCAATTCATACAATTCTTTAGTAAATGATGTGTATAAAAATGCTACACACAAAAAACTGAAATAATCAGCTGACTTCTGTCGACATATCTCTGTATTCAAGTTGATAATTTGTTTTTGTTGAAGAAACATTGAGTTGTACAAGTTGACTTCTTTCCCAAAGAAATTGGAGTGCACCCAGGATAGCTTGTCCTTGGCTAACCCTAGTGCATGTGATATTTTCAATGTCATTCCTGATGAAAGGCAACAATGAAATCCCAATAGGTGCTATACTTGAACTTCAAAATAAGAAAATGGAAAGTAATCAATTTTAGACCCCAGTGAACATTTTCATTTTTAAGAACTTACTGATACAATGCACTTGACAGCAGATTAATGAGACCTTTATCACCTCTGCATTCATGAGAGATGTCTCATCTTCAGGAATACCACATCTTAATAAATCCATGTCTGTGGGTAAGTGTTGTAACTATAGTTTGGGTTTACATCTATTGTCATTGTTTGACTAGGCCTCAACCTGTGGGTTGTTGTCCCTTCTGGAGAGATAAGTCTGAGGAGGTAACCAACACCCTTGGGAGAGCAAGTGCCATACTAGTCTCAAATTTATTAAGTAATTACAGCACTTTTATAGAAGAGGGGAGTACAAGAACAAAGAACCAGTAGTGTAACATGAGAGTCTGTAAGAATTGTCCAATTAGAAGTCACACAGTTTACCAAAGGGAGGAGGGAGAAAGAAGGATGAGAAAAGCTAAACTTGTGCAATGGCCATTGGTGACTCAGGTCACTAGGGAGTTTTCTCCACAAGCATGAACAATTCTGAGTGTTCAATCAAGGATTTTACCTTTCTACAACCTGAGAACATACACCTCAGTGACTCCTTTCTGCATCCCCACTTCTCCCCATTTTCTTTTTTTAACTGTGGGTTACTCATCAAATAGCTCAGTAACAGCAACACTGGCATCAAAATAGGTGAAGTAGACTCCAACAGGGAAGAAAACAATCTTAAAGTCTTAGGCAGTGTAACAAGATATGAGATTACAGGTGTCCAGCAGTACATGAAGCAAACTTTGTAAGTACAATTTTAAAATTTCAGTAGTCCCACAATACAGTGACCTCATTAGTAAAGTGATAATTCAATAGTAAAACAATATATAAAGTAAATTTCATTGGTAAGGTGATAAAAAACTCATTAGTAAACTTAACAACCACATTATTGATTACTGAAGGCAGATAGAAACACTTGTGAGTTCACTTTTTATCCTGGAATAGATGCTGAGAGGGCCTTAACTACTAACTGTTGCTGCTGTTTGTGTTCTAATGACTATCTTTTGCAATGATTACAAATGCATTGAATTTCACAGAGGCAAAGAAATAACAGAAATATACTAAGCACTCCATTAATGAACAAGCCTTTTAACCAAATGGTGTATGATAGCCAAGATGTTAACCAATCCCATAATTTTGAACCACATTCATATTGTCTTCTGTTAGTGACTATGTCTTTAAGGCAAGTGAGTTCTTGTGCAATTGAATCAGTGTTATCACTGAGCTTAAAACAACACATTTTTTACTTCCTTGCAGTTTTTGTGATGCAACAATAGTAAATAATCAATTGTTACTCTGTTATTGAGAATAGATTGTCTATGTTGTTTTTGCTTGTCATTCAATAAAGCTATGGCAGTAGATGTGTAGTAAATTTTTTTTTCCATAGCACAACTCCATGTAACAATTGTCTTATAGGTTCCCACTGCTAGGCCTGGGATGCCTACAAGGAAAAAAGTCAAGTTAGTGTACTCTGCCTTGGACATGAGATGTATCAAGTCATCACAATCTTCTTCAAGCTCTATAGATGTCTTATGAACTCTCTTTGCAGACTTGTAATGACAAGCTCATCATGAGAAGGAAGAAAAGCAGTTAACTAACTAAGACAACAGCGAGTGCCATGGGCCATGTATGCTGCAATATAATTGAGAGTATATGACCCACAAGAGAAAAGTAGCCAGGTGGCAAAGGAATATGTGCATTTGCATAGCTAATTGGCTCAATATTAGTACAGGTAAAGGAAGGATTGACAAAAGATTTACAGTTGGTTTTACAATTTTGAATTCCTGCACAGGTGTTGTTACTATTGAAGGCAACAGTGGGAGTGAGTAACTCCATTGCATTAGCAGGTTTTGTGGACAGGGGGTGACCCCAATAATATGAATACTTAAAAGATATGTTCTTCTTAATATTGGAAAGTATAGTCATATTAGCTATTTCCTGTCCTGGATGACCTACTGGGAGAAGGCATGAGCCTAATATTATAACTGTATGAATATCCTGATGATGACAAATCTCAGAAGTATTTACAACTTCTGCCAAATGAACCCATATGCTATAGTGCATGAGAGAATTTAAAGAAGTGGGTACAGCATTAGCAATTCTTGAGTTAGCAGTAATAACAGCACACATTAAGAGATATAATGTCCTAACTCCTGGCTGTGGATCTGGATCTGGTGCCATCATCATCACTTGGTCTGCGAGATTCTTGATGTCTACCCAGGTTATTCTGTGCATGCAACATTGTCTCAATCTGCGAGGATGATGAGGTCCACCTTCTTGAGGGTGCTGATCATTCAGTGACAAATTCTCCATCTGATGAGTCAGGGGCCTGGATATGGGGACAAATATTTCTGACTGATACCCATAGAGGCTTTTCTGCAGCTTCTGGAAAGACACAAGCAAATCCTCTGTCCTGGGTTAGAAATGGGTGTGGACCATGCCATGTGTTGGATAGTGGGTCCCTCCAATGAAATAGGGGCAGTGAGTTGGGGATGGCATTAGAGCATCCCAGTGCTTATGAAGAGGAGAGAGGCCTTTATAATCAAAAGTGAGAAAACTTAGTGTAGAGAAGGCTTGTATAATCAAATTTAAAGTAAAGTGCAGGGGTATATACCCCCTTCATTTTCAATTTGGAGTTTGAGTATTCCATTAGCCCATTTAATGGGCCTTGGTCTTTGGGATTGTAGGATCTATTTTTTATGTGTTCAATATTAAAAATTTTTAGAAAATTGTGAAAGGTAGAGGCAGAGCCTTAGTTCAGTTGAAGCAGGGCTTCTTATAAATCTTAAGTAAATTGTTTTTGTTTTGAAGCCAATCTTTGCTTCTTTTGTTATGATCAGTGTGATCAAGCTCATAGGTATAGTGAGGGGCAAAAGGAGGACTGGAAAATAAAGATTTATAAGTTTAAAGAGTTATGTTACCAACTTTTACTTGTATATATTTTATTAGCAAGTAAAAAAATAAATAAGTTTTACTTTTTGTATTCAGAAAAGTTATAGAAACTAGGACATCTTTGTGGTTTTTCCATAGTTGCTACATGTAATGCTAAGAGCTCTGTATAGCTGTTAAGAAAGTTTATGGTTTAAAGTTACTATAAGGCAGGCAGAATCTGGAGAAGTGGAGCTGGTGAAACATTGTTGCTGTTGAGTAAAAGAATTCTTTTTGCCCAGGAGCTCTGTGATTGAGATCAAGATCAGGGTTCATAAGACTTTCCCCAGCATTTTCCATGCAGGGCAATGTTACAGTAGTTAGATATCCTGGGCTTTTTTCATAAAAGGTTATTTTACAGCTGAGAGCTCATTAGAGACTCCTAATTTTAGGTATTATTGTACTGTTCTTCATTAATATCTTTTTTTTGTTATTTTTAAGTGTTAAGTTATCTTGTAACATTTACATATATTCTTTTCAGAGTTTAAATGAGTATTAGTTAACATTATACATCATTATGTTTAAAATAAAGATTAAAGAAAGACAGATAACTTTTAACTGCTCTTTTGTGTGTCAAAGTAGAAAATGTTTTTATATTTTATAATATAGACTTCCAAATAGATTATACTCTCTTGGTTTTATAGAATTTATATGTTTAAAATGTTACCTCAGTGTAAGAGGACATTTTATCTTTTTGATAATATTATATAAAATAATATAGGCAAACTTCCAATAAAGTTTGCTTATTAGTATAAGTTTAAAATTATCATTATAGATAACCTTATTTTGGAGAATAGCAACATAAGAAAAATACTGTTTAAAATTTCCTCCTTTAGAAGTTTGTGTTCCTGGAAAATAAAAGCATATTTAGCATATTAATAGGAGTAATAGCACAATTATTTTGATGATGAATAAATTTAGTTTTTGGCAAAAATTAGGCTTTGAAACCAAGTATATTTTAACATTTGTTGGTTAAACATATTTGTGTGAAAACCAAAGTTATAAGATTAATTTCTTTAAAGAATAGAATTTAAGAGACCTGATGTAAATTAGTTTTTTTATTTAAATCCTTATTATTTTTGCATATAGATTACACATTGGTTTACATTAGCACATTATCATTTGACCTTATAGAAAAATCTTAAATGGCTTTTAATTGATCATGTTGCATATATATTACCAACTTAGTTACAAAAGAACTTGTAAAAATTAGTTTTTCACTGATTTGATCTTTATGTATTCTATCATAGAAGGACTTTTTAATCCAGAAAAATATTATTTTTATTAAACATATTTTCACACTTAGAACTTATTACTTTTCTTAGCTGTTAGCTTCACTCTTTGTTCATTACCACTAATGTGAAGTCACAATGTAGAGAGAGAGTGGAAGGGCCACTAGGAGAATCATATCAAGAGAATTTCTCAGTGCAGCATAATTGTAAGACAGCAGAAGAGTTGGTGGTGATTGTCCAGTGGCTGAGCATAGAATGTCTCCTTTTAATTACCATCAACCTGCTAGCCTCCTTCCTAATTTATTACTGATTAACTGCCTCCGTTTGATATTTGGGAGATCAGCCTCTCCTTTTTTCTAATTAGAACTCCTAAATCTCAGGCTATAGCTGTCTCCTGCTATTGTATTCATTGAAATTGTGAAATTTCACCAGAGTTTGCATGTCTTTTTTCAATTCAAAACCCCACACCTACGGAACAGCATGGGATGCTCATCTGCTCTGTAATGTCATCTATCACCCAGCATTGTGAGTGGTTCCAAAGGCCCTAGGCAAGTTTTCTGACTGATGAATGTACCCAGTGAGACCACATCAGGAAGACTGTCCATGTAGTGTCATGCCCCTGTTATCTGTGCTAAGTTTGGTGATACACATGTCCTCCAGAAATCCTGCATCACTTGTTGGTGAAATATGTCTGATGTGGACCAATTGCCAGCAGCAGTTTTCCCATTCCCAGAATGTCCTGATGCCTCCTTTGGCCAAGTGAGCACATTGGCCCCTCTGAAGCATTAACAGTACAGCAGCCTGTCAGGCTTCAGCAGGCTCCATTAACTTGGATGGAGTAGACGTCTCAAAGTCAAAGGGGCTCCTCCTACAACACATGTTAATTACATTTCTCAGTTTCTAAGAGGGTAGAATAGTTTGTGGCAACAAAAAGCCCCACGGTTCTTCTGTACTTCCACTTCTCTCCTTCCAGCATAACTGTTCCAGCCTTTCTCTTGAAACTTCCTCCTTAACAGCCAATACCTGAAGAGGATCCAGTTGGCATGACATCCATGACACCATTGTGTTGTCATGTGGACTTTTAATGCCTGCAGGCAGTAATGAATCATGCTAGTATAACTGACAAATCATTCATGGAAACCCAAATTTACCAAGGTCCAGAAACAAGTCCCGAGGAGAGAAAAAACATACAATCTCCTTCAAGAGCCAGAAAACAACACACACTTCCAAACCAAACTTCTCTGTGACATCCCAGTCCACTCTACATTCTGTAACTCATGCTCTCAAGTCCCAGAGCACTGGTAAACATGTTAGGCATTTCTTCAGTTGGATCGAACCATAGTATTAGTGGATTGCAGATAAATGAAGGACTGACGTTTGAATGGAAAGGATATTCTGCAAATAATCTTACTGAAAGAATGTTGACAGAAATTTCTGAACACATAACAACTGGATGCTTAAAAACTGAATTGGGGATTACTTATCTCAGAGCTAATATTATTCATGGGTTCACAGATCCTGTGATCCATCACATCTTCTCATTCTGCATACATATTTACAGACTGTTTTGTGAAGTGGCTGAGACACCCCTTTTTCATAGTAACAGTCATTGCCCAGACAATCCACAGTACCTAGCACCCACATACCTGAGGTTAAAAGTAAGATCCAGCATCTCAACTGGCATATGCCTTGACCATGCTGCTTAGATATCCCCCTTGGAAAAGTCCTTGAGGAATGAGACAGTGGTGAGCAGTCTGGGATTACATGGTTTGGTGTTCAGTGTTAAAGATTCCCTTAATTTTCTGGGTTGGAAAGATCAGAGCATATCATATTTCATACAATGACAACTTCTCCTACTGCCACACAGGCCCATGTTTCCTTTGGATAATTTTCTGCTCATTGAGCAACTACAACACTCTTGTTCATTAATGGGACATTGATAAATCTCTTTCACTTCATTTCTCCCTGTATATTGGATTTTGACCTGCAAAAAAGGGTGCTGGCTGGATTGTTCTCAAAAACAATCTACAGATTTTGAGAGAGATGATTTGAATCTGCCAGGGGGTGGTTATTCTACAAAGTATATCATATATTCAGATATGCAGAACATACAGTCATCTACCTTAAAGAGTCTCTTCAGTTCATGCCAATCCTCCAGTGTCTCAACTTTTCCCTCTCTGATCAAACAAGTGAACATGAAATGGTTGGATAACTATTAGTTTTAATCGGAAGTCCATTCTAAAACGAGTACTCAGGAATTCTCTGTGTTCTAGGGAAAACTTTTTCCTCAGGAGCCTTGATATCTTAAGCTGCAGTATTACTGAAGATGAGACAACTTTGAGGAATGTAGATGCTATAGTGTTCTCATTATTAAGTTGGCAAGTGTATTGAATCAGCAAGATACACAAGATGAAAATGCTCACTAGGGTGTAAAATTGATTCCTTTACATTTTTGCATTTTGAAGTTCAGGCTTAGCCTATACTGGGACTAAATTGTTGCATTTCAGCAAAAATGGACATTCCAAATATCACCTGGTGTACTCTTTGTGATGGAGAAGCTTTCTGGTGTGCACTCCAGTCCCTCAGGAAATGAGTGAACTTCAACCTCTCAATGTTTCCAACACAATCACAACAGTCCTTTGAAAAAAGAGAGATGTAGAAAAAGCACAGCATCATGTGTACCTCCATATACACAGTTATTTTTGCTTTGCATATTAAAGACATCATTTATTAAAGACTTGAATGAACTGGTGCTGAATGCATGAATTAACTTTCGCTGATAACATTAAGGAGCATCAGTGGTTATGTAAAGCCTGGTTTTCCTGTTTCATTCGAGGCCCAGATTAAACCTGTCCTCATCCGGGACTTGTTTCATTCCTCAGTTTCACATTCTTGGAGGATGGTTGTGCCAGGGTCTGTGACACTAACCCATAGTCAGCATCTGCCAACTTTCAGTTAAGGGGTCCTTGGAAATGTGGCAGAGGGTCTTTTCTCCATCAGGCAATAGGAAGTTCAAAAGAATTACCCTGTAAATGAAGTCACAATGTGAAGATGTTACTTCATCAAAGGGTGAGTGGAAAGTCCCCTTGAAAAAACATAGCAAGATAATTTCTGAGTGCACTGTAATTGTAAGGCAATAGAAGATGTAGTGGGGCCTGTCCACTGGTGTGTGCATAGAATATCTCTCCAGCAAACTGCTAGCCTTCATCCTAATTGATTGATGATTAACTACCTACTCTCAACATTGGGGATATCAGCATCTCCTTACTTCTACTTAGAACTCCTAAATCTCAGGTTCTGTCTCCTGCTTCGTGGAAATATCTGACATCACAACAGAGTTGGTGTGCTCTTTTCCAGTTTAATCATCACTGAACCACAGAACTGCCCCGCATGCTCCTATGCTCGGAAATGTCATCTATTGGCAATGATCGTGAGTAACTTTTAAGGTCCTATGCCAGATCCCCAACTCAGAAATATAGAAGAAGAGTGAAGACCACATCGAGTGACCTTGTAGGGACATGCCCCCGTGAATTGTGTAAGGCATAATAACCCAGGCTTCCTCCAGAACCCCCACTCCCTGGTCCACTCCACCTGGTGGAGAACAATTGCCTGCAGCAGTTTCCTCATTTCCAGGACATCATGATGCCTGATGAGGTCAACTGAGCACATCAGCCCCTTGCAGACATGGATAGTATGGCAGCCTGTCAGGCATCAGCAGCTTCCCGTATAATGAATGGAATCAGATGTCTCAAATCCAGAGGGGCACCCCCCACAACACATGACGATTCCTTGTCTCCTCTTCTAAGAGGTTAGGATGGCTTGTGTGGCAAGCAAAACACACCTGGGAATTATCTGCCTCCTCATAACTCCTACATCCATTGCTTGGAATGACATTTTCAGGAACATTCCTCCACAATAGCCAGGACCTGAAGAGGTTCTGATTGCCATGGCCACCACGATGACATATTGCTGTCATATTACATTTCTGTGACCGCAGGCAGAATGTGCCTGGCACTTTGGTTGACTCTCAAATCATTTACAGAAAACCATGTTGCCCAAGGCCAAGGAACAAGTTCTGGAGAGAGAAAAATCCAGTATCCCCCTACAAGAGCCAGAAAATCCCATGCCCTTCCAAACCAAACACCAGCATACCATCCCAGTCCACTGTACGTACTCTAGCTCTCCTCTCTTTTGCTCTCATGACCCAGTAGCACTAGTAAACATGTGAGGCATTTATTCCATGAGATCAAAACCAGAGTAGCAGCATTTTGCAGAGATATGAAGAACTGAGAGTTCAATGGACAGGAGTTTCTTCAAGTCATCTCACTGCAAAGAATGTTGAGAGGAATTTCTGCACATATAACTACTGGACATTTAATAGCTGAATGGGGATATTTAACTCTGAGCAAATAATTTTCATGGGTTCATAGATACTTTGATCCATCTCCCATTACTTATACATATTTATAGACTGCGCTTCATGAAGTTGCTAAGACATTTCTTATTCAGAGAAACAGACTTTGCCCAGGAAATCCATATTTCCAAGCACCCACAATCCTTAGGTGAAAAACAACCTCCAAATCCAACAATAGGATATGCATTTGATTCCACTATTTAGATATTTCTCTAGGAAAAACCTGGAGGAATAAAAATATTGAGAGAGTTGTGAGCAGTTTGGAATTGTCAGGGCTTGGTGCTCAGTTGTGAAAGATTTCCCCAATTTCCTGTGGTCCCAAAGACCAGAGTATATAATATTTCCAATATGCCAATTTCTCCTACTGCTAAATACCTACATGGTTCCCTTGGATAGTTCTCTGCTCATTGAGCACTTACACCACTTGTCTTCCTTAAAGGGATAGGGATAAATCTTTCTCTCATCATTATTCCCTGGACATTGGATTTTGAGCTGCGTTAAAGGATGTTGGGTGGATTGCTCTCAATATAAATCTACAGAATTTGAGTGAAAATACTTGGATGTGCTTTGGGGTGATTTTTCTGCAAACCATATCACATAGTCAGATCTGCAGAACATTTAGTCATCTACTTTCAAGAGCCTCTTAAGATCATGCCAACCCTCCAATATCTCAACATTTGTGCATCTGATATATCAAGGCAATGGAAGAGGTGGTGTGGCCAGGCTGGTGTGTTCACAGAATATCTCTTCTCCATTGCCAACATCCTGCCAGCCTCCATCCTAATTGATTAGTAAATAACTCCCTCCTCTTGACTTTGGGGAGATCACAATCTCCTTACTTCTACTTAGAAGTCCTAAAACACAGGTTTCAGCTGACTTCTGATGGGGCATTCTTGGAAAGGTTTGGCATCACACTAGAGTTGGTGTGATGTTTTCCAGTCCAAACTTCACCTAACATATCAAACTGCCCCCAAAACTCCTCTGCTCTGGAATGCCATCCATTTTCCATCATTGTGAGGGGCTTCTCATGTCCTAGGCAAGTATCCCCATGTCAAAATGTACAAGGTGAGTGCAGATCAGGACAAGTGTCCTCGGAGAGCCTTGGCTTTGTGGCCTGTGCTAGACTTGATGACACATGCCTCCTTCGACACTGCTGCATCACTCCCTGGTAACTATGTCTGGTGGGGACCAATTGCCTGCAGCAGTTCACATTGCCAAGAATGCTTTATGCCTTATGCAGCCAAGGGAGCACACTGGCTCCTCATATGCCTGGACAGGATGGAAGCTGGTCAGGTTTCAGCATGCTCCCTTATCCAGGATGGATTCAGAAGTCTCAAAACCAGAATGGCCCTGCCCAATACACAAGCTGATTCCACATTTCTGATCCTTAGACTTTAGGACTGCTTTTGTTGCAAATCAAGGACCACTCATACTTACCTTCTCTCTTCCCTCCGACCAGCATAGCTGGGCCACTCTTTTCCTTTAAGGTTCCTCCACAACAGCAAGGATCTGAAGAGGTTCTGGTTGCCATGGTCGCTATGACACTGTTGTGCTGTTACATGGCCATTCTGTGACTGCAAAGGGCTTTCAGAGCGCAACTAGGATGAGAGACAAACCATTCATGGAAACCCAAGATGCCAAAGGCCCAGCAGCAAGCTCTGGGGAAAGAAAAAACCTGCATTATCCTACATGAGTCTGAATTCAAGGCCCTTCCAAACCAAGCTAGCACATGTCAGCCTGCTCCACTCTACATTATGTAGTTCTCCTTTCTTTTGCTCTCATATACCAGGAGCACTAGGAAACAAGTTACTCATTTCTTGAGTGGGATCAAAGTCAGAGTAGCATCATTTTGCAGAAAAAAATGAAGGACTGTGAGATCAATGGACAGGTGTTTCTTCAAGTCATCTCACTGCAAAGAATGTTGAGAAGAATTTCTGCACACATAAGTACTGAATTTTTAAAAACTGAAAAGGAATTCTTTATCTCAGAGCTAATATTCTTTACAGATCCTGTGATCCATCACCTCTTCCCATCCCCTATACATATTTACAGACTCTGTCTCATGAAGTGCTGAGATATTCCCTTATTCAAAGAAACAGACTTTTCTGTTTGTAATCCACATTACAATTGGTAATCCACATCCCCAATTGCCCACATACCTGAGGTGAAAATAAAAATCCAGAACCTCCACAGGGACATGCATTGACTCTGCTGATTATATTTCCCTCAAAGAACAATGAGGGAGGAATTAGACATGTGTGAGCAGTTTAGGATTGTAAGAGTTTGGTGCTTTGGTGTGAAACGTTCCCTCAATATGTTGTGGTTCCAAAGATAAGAGCATAATATATTTCCTACAAAGGCCTACTTCTCCTCCTGCCACATTCCTCCATGGTTCTCTTGGGTAATTGTCTGCTCACTGAGTAACTATAACACTCTTCTTCCTTAAAGGGAGAGAGATAAATATTCTCACCTCATTATTTCCTAGACATTAGGCATCAACCTGCAACAAAGGAGTTTTGCTGGATTTCTCTGACAAGCTATGTACGGCATTTGAGAGTAATATTTTTGATCTTCCTTGGGGTAGATTTTTCTGCAAAGAATATCATGTACTCAGACCTGTAAAACATGCAGTCATCTACCTTAAGAAGCCTCTTCAGATCATGCCAACCCTCCAGTGTCTCAACATTTCCTCCTTGATCAATCAAGCAAAAACAAAATGGGTGGATGACTATCAGTTTCAAGTGGAAGTCCATTCTTATAGAGGTATACAGCAAAGATCTGTGTGCCAGGACAATGTGTTTCCCTAGAAACCTGGATTTCTTAAGAGGCAATAATCCTGAAGATGAGACAACTCTAAGGAATGTAGAGATTATAACGTTCTCATTAGTAAGTTGGCAAGTGTGTTGAATCAGTAAGGTGTACAAGATGAAAATACTCAGCATGGTCTAGAATTGGTTCATTTCCATTTTCATATCTTAAAGTTCAGGTTTGGCACAAACTGCGATGACATTGTTGCCTTTGCAAGAATGGACATTCAAGCATCCCCTGCACTCTGCATTGTGATGGACAAGCTATCTGGGATGCTATCTAGTCCCTCTGCCAAAGAAATGGAATTCAGCATCTCAGTGTTTTCCAAACAACCATAGAATCTCCTTGAAGAAAGAGATGTACATAGAAACAGTGACAAGTGGTCCTCAATTTACAAAGTTTTGTGTGCTTTGCATTTTTACACACATTTCTTAAAGACTTGTATGAATTGGCACTAAATACATGAATTCATTTCTACTGATATCACTAAGGAACCACAGGGGTTATGTAAAGCCTGGTTTCGCTGTCACACTCAAGGCCCAGTTTCATTCTTTACTCATCAGGCACTTGTTTCATCCCTCAATTTCATGTTCTTGGAGGAATGTTGTGCCAGGGTGTGTGACAGTGACCTGTAGTCAGCATCTAACAGCTGCTGGTTGAGGTGTCCATGGAGTCTCCCAGAGGGCATTTTCTCAGACAAGCCATAAGTTGTTCAAGAGAAATACCCCTTAAATGGAAGTCACATTGTGAAGGTGTTTCTGCATCAAAGGGTGAGTGGACGGCCCCTTGGAAAATCATAGTAAGACATTTTCTGAGTATTCTCTAATTGTAAGGCAACATTAGATGAAGTGGGGCCTGTCCAGTGGTTTGAGAATAGAATGTCTCTCCTCGAATGCCAGCAACCTGCAAAACTCTTTCCTAATTGTTATTGATTAACTCCCTTCTATCGACATTGGGGAATTCAGGTTCTTCTTACTTCTACTTAGAACTCATAAGTCCCAGGTTCCAATTCTCTCCTCCTTCATAGAAAAGTCTGTCATTGCATCAGACTTGGTGTAGTATTTTCCAGTTCAAACTTCACCTAACCAACAGAGCTGCCTTGTATGCTCCTCTGCTCTGGAATGTCATACATTGATCATCATGACTAGTATCTGCTAAGGGCCTTGGCCAATTTCTGGACTCAGCAATGTACTGGTGAGTGCAGATCAAGTCGAGTGACTTCCTCATAGTGTCATGTCCCTGTGGCTTGTATTATGCATGGTGACCCACTCATCTTCAGCACACTGCATCCTTCCCTAGTCCCCCAATCATGGTGGGGAACAATTGCCTGCAGCAGGAAAAGCATTCAAAGGAAATCAAGATGCTTCCTGCAGCCAAGTGATCCCATCACATTGGATTCTCACAGATTTGGATAACATGGTGGCCTGTCAGGCTTCAGGAGTCTCCCTTATCTTGGATGTAATCAGATTTCTCAAATCCCAAGGAGCACAACACACAGCACATGCCGATTCATTCTCTCATCCTCTAAGAGATTAGGATCACTCTTTTGGCAAACAAACTCCCCTCCCCTTAGTCTTCCCTGCTTCCTCTTCCCTCCTACTTGCATTGCTGAGAATCCCTTTTCTTAAAGATTCCTCCACAGCTGCCAGGAACTAAAGTGCTTCTGGTTGCCATGGCCATGGTGATGTCATTGTGCTCTCATATGGTCTTTCTCTGACTGCAGGAGGTATGTTCAGTTCAGCTAGGATGACTGCCAAATCATTTCTATAATACAATGTTGCCCAAGGCCAACCAACAAGCTCTGAATAGAGAAAAAGCCTGTAATCTCCTACATGAATGAGTAAATTCCACTCCTTTTCAAACAAAACTCCCATATTCAGCCACTTCCACTCTAAATACTGTATCCCTCTTCTCATTTGCTCTCATGCCCCAGGAGCACTGATAAACAAGTTACTTATGTCCTGAGTGGGATCAAACCAAGAGTAGCAGCATTTTACTGAGAAATGAAAGACTAACAGTTCAATGGACAGGACTTTCTTCAAATCATCTCACTGCAATAAATGTTGAGAGGAATTTCTGTACATATACATAATGGATGTTCAAATACTGAATGGGAATTTTTTACCTCTGAATTACTATTATTTGTGCATTCATAGAACATGTGGTGCATCAGCTCTTCCCATTTCCTATACATATTTACAGACAATGTCTTGTGAGGTTGCTGAGACTTTCCCTCATACAGAGAGAGATTTTTCTCAGGAAATGCACATTTCCAAGCACCCACTTACCTGAAGAGAAAAGCAAGATCCAGGACATCCACTGGGAAATGCATTGACCCCACTGGTGGTTAGTTATCTCTCAGGATGAAACCAGGGAGGAATGAGACAGGTGTGAGTCATTTGGAATTGTAAGGTTTTGGTGTTCAGGTGTGAAAGTGTCCCTAAGTTTCCTGTGGTCCCAAGGATCAGAGTATATATGCATTCATAGAAATTGCTTTTTCTCTTCTACAAGATGCCTCCATAGTTCCCTTGGATAGTTGTCTGCTCATTGAGCAGCCACAACATTCTTATTCCTTAAAGGGACAGGGATAGAGTTTTCTTTCATCATTACTCCCTAGGTATTCAAATATGAGCTGCAGCATTGGATGCTTGCTGGATTGTCCAAAAATAGCTATCTTCAGAATTTGATAGAAATTGTTTGGTTTGGCTTTGTGGTGCTTTTTCTGCAAAGCATATCCCATAGTCAGGTCTTCAGAAAATGCAGTCATCAACCTTAATGAGCGTCTTCAAATCAAGACAACTATGCAGTATCTCAACCTTACCTCCTCTGGTGAATCAAGTGATCAGAGAAAACTTGGTAAGTATCAGGTTTAATTGGAAGGCCATTCTAAAGAGAGTATTAACCAATCATTTGTGTGCCAGACAAAAGTGCTTCCTCAGGGACCTGGATTTCTTAAGAGGCAGTATTCCTGAAGATGAGGCAACCCTGAGGAACTTAGAGGTTATAAGAGTGTCATTAATATGCTGACAAGTGTATTGAATCAGAGAGTTACAAGATCAAAATGGCCACCAGGTTTTCATATTGATTCCTTTCCATTTCCACATTTTGAAGTTCAGATTGAGCACATATGATGACTACATTGAAGCCTTTCAACAAGAACTGGCATTCAAAATATCAACTGCAGTATGGTTTGTTAAGGAGAAGCTTTCTGGGGTGTACTCCAGTCCCTCTGCCAAAGTAGTGACATCTACACCTCAGTGTTTTCCAGCACAATCACAATATCAACTTGAAAACAGAGATATGTAGACAAGCACAGCAGCATGTGGCCCTTGATTTAATCAGTTATTTCTGGTTTGCATTTTTCCAGACATCATTTATAACAGACTTGTATGAATTGGCACTGAATACATGAAATAACTTCTGCTGATGTCACTGAGAAGCCACAGTTTATGGACAGCCTGGTTTCACTGTTTCATTCACAGCTCAGGTTCATCCTGTCATAATTCCTGAGTTTCATATTCTGAGATGATGTGTGTGGCAGACTATGTGACTCAGACCTGCATCTTCCGCAATGGATCCCTTAGAAAATTGTCTGTTCATTGACCAACACTTGTTTTCATTAAAGGGAGAGGGATAAACCTTTCTCTCCTCATTACTACCTAGACTTTGGGATTTGAACTGTGGGAAAAGGATGCTTGCTGAATTGTTCATAAAAGTGATCTACAGAATTTGATAGGAATTATTTCTATCACCCTTGGGATGATTTGTCTGCACACCATATCTCATAGTCAGGTCTGCAGAACATGAAGTCATCTACCTTAAAGAGCTTCTTCAGATCTGCCAACTCTCCATTGTCTCAATATTCCTTCACCTGATCAATCAAGTGAACATAAAATGGTGGTATAACTATCAGATTTAATTGGAAGCCCATTCCAAAGATAGTATTCAGCAAGCATCTGTGTTCCAACCAGAAGTACTTCCCCAGAGACCTGGAATTTTTGATAGGCAGGATTCATACAGAAGAGACAATCTGAGGACTGTAGAGGTAATAATGGTCTCATTAATATGCTGGCAAGTGGATTGAATCAGCAAGTTGTACAAGATCAAAATACTCAAGAGGGTCTGAAATTGATTTTTTTCCATTTTTGCCTTTTAAACTTCATCTTTAAAACATATTGGGACTTCATTGTTACCTTTCAGAAAGAGAGGACATTGAACATTTAACATGCACTAGGATTTGTGAAGGATAACCTTTATGGGGAACATTCCAGACACCCTGCCAAAGAAGTGGACTTCTACATCTCAACATTTTCCAACACAACTACACTGTCAACTTGAAAACAGTGGGATGTAGCCAAAACAATGCTCATGGTCCTCGATTTACTCAGTTTTTTTGTGCCTTGCATTTTTAAAGACATTATTTATTAAATATTTGTATGAATTGGTACTGAATACATGAATTTACTTCCAATAATTTCATTCAGGAGCCACAGGTGTCAGGGAAGGCCTGGGTTCCCTGAATCACTTCAAGCCAAGAATCATCCTGTACTTATCAGGAACTTATTTCATCCCTCATTTTCACATTCTTGGAGGATGATTTTGCCAGGGTCTGTGACACTGACCTGTATTCTACATGTTCAACTTCTTGTTAAGGGGCTCTTGGAAATGTGCCAAATATTCTTTTCTCAGACAGGTGATAGATATTTCAAGAGAATTCTCACTTAAGTGAAGTCATATTATGCATGTGATTCTGCATAAAAGAGTGAGTGGAACAGCCCCTTGGAATATCATAACAAGACAATTTCTAAGTGTACTGTATCTGTAATGCAAGAGAGGAGAAGTTGGGGTCTGACCAGTGGTGTAAGCATAGAATCTCTCCTGGATTTCCAGCAACCTCCTAATCTCATTCATACATGATTAGTGATTAACCCCCTCCTCTTGACATTTTGGAGATCAGCATCTCCATACTTCAATTTAGAAGTCCCAAATCCTAAGTTCCAACTGTCTTCTGTTTGGACATATGTGGATAGGTTTGACAACACACCAGAGTTGGTGTGAGGTTTTCCATTTCATACTTCACTTAACCCACTGAACTGCCCCACGTGCTTCTCTACTCTGAAATGTCATCCATCAGCCATCATTATGAGTGGTTGAAAAGACCCTACGCCAGTTTCCTGACTCAGCAATATACCAGGTGAGTCCTGACCAGGACAAGCGTATTTGTAGGGCCATGCTCCTGTTGCATGGGCTAGGCATGGTGACCAAGCATTCTGAGTCACCCCCACATCTCTCCCTGGTTCACTAAACCTGGTGGGTTCCAATTGCCTGCAGGAGGTTCCCCAATCCAGGAAATCAGAATGCCTCCTTTAGGTCAAGTGAGAGCATCAGCCTCTAGCACACATGGGCAGTGTGGCAGCCTGTCATACTTCAGCAGGGTCCCTTTCCTTGGATGGAGTTAGGTGTCACAAGTCAGAGGGGTTCCGCCCCCAATACATGGTGATTCCTCCTCTCCTGTTCTAAGAGCTTAGGTACCCTGTTGTGGCACACAAAACACCACTGGGACTTACCTTTTTCCTCCTACCACCTACCCACATAGCTGGGAAATATCTTTCCTTGTAGATTCCTCCATAATTGCTACAACCTGAAGAGGATATTGTTGCCATGGAATCCATGATTCCATTGTGCTGTCATATGGCCTTTCTATGTCTACGGGCAGTATGTGCAGGTAAACTAGCCAATCATGGAAACCCAAGTTGTCCAAGGCCCACCAATAAGCCCTTGAGAGAGAAAAAGCCTGCATTTTCCTACATGAGCCCAAGAATATCAGGCCCTCCAAATCACACTCCCACATGCTAGCCCCTTCAACTCTAGATCCTCTAGCCAAGTATGGCTCTGGTCTCTCACTCCATTGTGCTGTCACAAGGCATTTTTGTGATTTCAGGCCACATGTGCAGTGCAGCTAGGTTGACAATCAAGCCTTGCATGACAACCCAAGTTGACAAAGGCCCAACAACAACCTGTGGAGAGAGAAAAGCTGATTTCTACTGGAGCCAGAAAATTCAAAGCCCTTCCAAACCAAACTCCTGCATCCCAGCCCTTTCCACTCTATATACTGTATTTCTCCTCTCTTTTACTCTCATGTCCCAGGAGCACTGGTAAACAATTAGGCATTTCTTGAGTGTAATCAATATGAGAATAGAAGAGTTTTGCAGACAAATGAAGCACTGACAGTTCAATAGTCAGGAATTTCTGCAAATAATCTCACTGAAAAGAATGTTGACAGAAATTTCTGCACACATAGCTACTGGACATTTGAAAACTGAATGGGGTTTCTTTAGTTTGAGTTAACATTATTCATGGGTTCATAAATCCTGTGATCCGTCACCTCTTCCCATTCCCTATACAGCTTTACAGATTGTGCCTAATGAAGTTGCTGAGTCATTCCCTTATTCAGAGACAGACTTTGCCCAGGAAATCCATATCAATCAATCACATACCTGAAGTTAAACCCAAGGTTCAGCACCTCCACTGGGATATATTTGACCCTATTGTTTAGATTTTTCTCAAGGAAAAACCTGGGAGAAATGAAAACAATAAGTCATGTGTGAGCAGTTTGGGATTTTAAGGTTTTGGTGTTCAGGTATAAAAAATTCCCTCAAATTCCTGTGTTCCCAAAGATCAGAACATATGGTATTTCCTACAAATGTCCACTTCTCCTACTGCCACACTCCTTCATGCTTCCCTCAGTAAACTGTCTGCTCATTGAACAGCTTCAACACTCATTCTGTAAAGGAGGGATAAATATTTCTCTCCTCATTACACCCTAGTCATTGGGATTTGACTTGCAACAAAGGATGCTAGCAAGATTGATATGAAAAGCAATCTACAGAATTTCATAGAAATTATTTGGCTTCTTCTTGGGGTGGCTATTCTGCAATGCACATGCCATATTCAGGAGTGCAGAACATGCACGCCAAACCCCCACTGTCTCAACATTTCCTCCTCTTATAAAGCCAGCAAAATCAAAAAGTTTGGATATAAAATCAGATTTAATTTGAAGCCCATTCTGGAGAGAGTCTTCAGCAAGCCTCTCTGTGCCACCAAATGTTTTTCCCAGGGACCAGGATTTCTCAATAGGCCATTTCCTGAAAATGAGACCACTCTGAGGAATGTAGAGGTGATAGCACTCTCATAAATATGCTCCCAAGCAGATAGAATCACCGAGTTGTACAAGATGAAAATGCTCACCAGTGTCTCATATTTATTCTTTTTGATTTTTCCAATTTAAAGTTCAGGTTTAGCACATATTTTTACTTCATTGTTGCCATTCAGCATGAAATAACATTCAAAATTTAATGCACTAAGGTTTGTGAAGGAGAAGCATTCTGGGACACACTTCAGTCTCTGTGCCAAAGAGGTGGACTTTTACATCTCAACATTTTCCAAAACAGCCACAATATCAATTTGAGAACAGAAAGAAGTAGACAAAACACAAGGACATGTGGCCCTTGATTTATTCAATTTTGTGCTTTGAATTTTTACAGACATCATTTACTAAAGAATTGTATGAGGGACTGGGGTTATAGCTCAGTTGGTAGAGTGCCTGTCTCACAAGCATAAGGCCCTGGTTTCAATCCCAAGCACAACAAAAAAGAAAAAGACTTGTATAAATTGGCACTAAATATATGAATTAACTCTGTGGGTATCATTGAGGAGACATAGGGTTTATGTAAAGCCTGCTTTCCCTTTATTACTTGAAGTACATGTTCTTCCTCTCCTCATCAGGCACTGTTTCATCTCTCAGTTTCATATTCTAATAGCACAGTTGTCCAAGGTTCTGTGACACTGACCTGTAGTCTGCATCTTCCAGCTGCTGTGTAAGGAGTTTTGGAAATGTGCCAACAAACTTTTTTTCACACAGGTGATAGTCAGTTCAAAACAAGTATTCCTTATATGTAGTCACATTGTGGAGTTGTTTCTCCATCAAAGGGTGAGTGGAAGTTCCACTTGGAACATCATAACAAGACAATTTCTGAATGTGCAATAATTGTAAAGCAACCAATGAGGTGGTGGGGCTTGTCTGGTGGTGTGAGCATAGAATGTCTCTCCTCTATTGCCTAGAACCTGCTAGCCTCCTTCCTAATTGATTAGTGATTTACTCCCTCATCTCAACTTTGGGGAGATCAGCATCTCCTAATACTACTTTTAACTCCTACATTCCAGGTTCCAACTGTCTCCTGTTGGGGCATTGTGAAATGGTTCAGCATCAAAACAGAATTGATGTGATGTTTTCCAGTTCATACTTCACCATATCCCCTGAGCATCTCACATGCTCCTCTGCTCTGAAATGTCATAGATTGGACATTTTTGCAAGTGGCTCCTAAGGCCCCAGGCCAAAGTCCTGACTCCACAATGTACTGGGTGTGTCCATACAAGTAAGAGTGCATTCGTATGGCCATGCCTCTGTGGATTGCACTAGGCTAGGTGACCCATGCATCCACAGGAAGCCCTGCATGAACCCCTGGTCCACTAACCCTATTGGGACCAATTGATTGCAGCAGTTCCCCATTACCAGGAAATCTTGATGCCTCCCGTGCCCAGTGAGCACATCAGACACTCACAGTCATGGATGGTATGGAAGTCTGTCAGGCTTCAGCAGGCTCCTTTATTTTGGATGGAGTCAGATGTCCCAAAGCCAGAGGGGCCCCACCCACAACACATGCTTACAGCTCTTCTCCTGTTCTGAGTTTAGGATTGCTTTTGTGGCAAACAAAATACCACTGGGACTTAGCTGCTTCCTCTTCCCTCCTACCAGCACAGCTGGGCCAGCCCTTTTTTTGAGGATTCCTCTACAACCAGGACCTGAGAATGCTTCTGTTTCCATGGCAGCTGTGAAGCCATTCTGCTCTCATATGGCCTTTCTGTGACTGCAGGTGGTAAGCTCAGTGCAGTTAGGATGACATTCAAGCCATTCATGGGAAAGCAAGTTGCGCAAGGACCAGAAGCAAGCCCTGGGGAGAGAGAAAACCTACATTCTCCTACATGAGCAAGAAAATTCCATATCCTTCCAAACCAAACTCCCACATGCGACTCACTTCCATTCTACATACTCTAGCTCTCATCTCTTTGGCTCTCATATCCCAGGAATACTGGTAAACAAGTTAAGCATTTCTTGAGTGATATTAAAACCAGTGTAGAAGCAATTTTGGAGAATTGGAGGACTGATGGTTCAATGGACAGGACTTTCTGCAAATAATCTCACTGCAAACAATGTTGAGAGGAATATCTGCACATGTAATTAATGGACATTTTGTAACTGAATGGGGATTATATATCTCTGATCTAATATTATTTCATGGTTTCATAAAACTTGTGATCCATCACCTCTTTTCATTCCCTATACATATTTACAGACTGTGCCTCATGAAGTTGCTGAGATATTCCCTTATGCAGGGGAAAGGGCTTTGCCCTGGAAATCTGCTTTGGTCCAACCTTAGAAGTCCTGGCACAGTTAATTGAGGGGAAGGTGTTGCCAAGGAGGAGAATAAAGCAACACAGACCCAAAGATCTGAGGCTACATTCTAAGTTTACTCTTTCACACACCATTTAGTTATTCTCATTCACTTTGAGTAAAATCCCTTGAGTTTACTGAAAGGGAAAGTGTTGCAAACTCTAAGGGTATCTGATGGGCATAAGTATAATCAAAATAAGATAACTTCTATTCCTCTAAGAAAAGCATCACAAAACTTTCTTTGGTTCTGCTTTTGTCTCACTACAGACAATAAGAGCAGAAATCATTCTCATAAATTTTATAGTTGTAGCATATCATGGGTTAAATTCCAGTCAAGGAAAACAAACAGCTATACCAATCAACCACACTATTGGCATTTCTCTCAGTGGCAAATATGAAACACAGCACCTTTTAATCCATCCATGTATATCAAGTGAAGTTTCTTTTTGTTAATTAAATGACCTCTAAGAAAAGAACATTATGTTTTCTTTTATAACTTCTATCTAGAGGAAAGGGAGACTGATATCAAAAGATTTTAAAGATTATTTTCTAGAGGAAAATAATAGCTCCCAACAATCTTATATGCATTCTACTCTGGTCCTTGAACTGTGAAAACAGTTTCACTAGAGGGGACACATCCTGGTTTGGGTTAAAGCAGTCAGGCACTCTGACTGCATTTGGATAAATGAGAGTGGGGTAAATAAATCTAAGGACAAACAATAAGTCTTGTTAATCTGTCCCATGAAAATTTTCTGTTAAGTTAATATGAAATCAATTAAAGTTTGAGCAGTGTTACTGTTATGTTCTAAATCACTTATTTTATGATCTTCTACCAAAATTTTAAATGCAAACATCCAAATATTACACCATTAACAATGAGAAATAACACAAAAGCAAGAAGATGCATCCCATGACCACATTTCCAGAAGATATGCAAGAATCTTCATTACTCACAGTGGTCATGAATCAAGCACTGAAGGGAATAGTGTGGGAGGGGCATTTCCTCATTTTTCTTTTAAAAACCTGATGTTTTTGATCTGTATTTCTAAAATTTTATTGCTCTTCAGGTACAGGCAATGATGACTGGAAGAAAAAAAAGCAGAATTAGAATACAGAACACACTGAGGCCAATTTCTATATTGTCTTGAACAAAGGTACTAATAAAAATGCTCTCCTTTATATTATTAAAAATGTTTACCACAGATCAGCAGAGGAGCTGACATCCAAATGAGATTGAATAATATCCCAAAACTGTACCACAGCAATATCTGGAGCAATATTACTATTATTCCAAATTCCTAGTAAGTGATTTTTACATGTTCCCAATTTGTAATACTATTGATCTTCAAAAGTGTCACACAAATCCACTTACAATAGGCATGACATCTAGAAGTCATTTTAATCTTAATATTTTGGATTTGATTTCCAATGTATAGAATGAATTCCCAAAGAGCATCCATTCTAGGTTCTAATTTTTCATCCATCTTTTACTGTGCATCCAGGGTAATAGATAGATTTTGAGGTAAATTGATATCATGAGAGGGAGTGTGAAATTCTTGTACAAGTACAGTAGTAGATGCAGCTAATTCAGTTTCAATACTTATTATGGAGCAATGCCTAAGATTAGTACTGCTACAAATTGTTTTGGTCTCATTAGTTCATTAAGCTTTCCAAGAACCTCTGTACAAGGGTCATGATAACATTTTTCTTTTCAACAACACAGGTAACGTAACATAAGAAGGTTGATGGACTCTCATGAAAACACTATAACCTTTTGGAAAGGTAGGATTAATACAATTAATCAAGATACAATAATCACATTGTATAGAATATGATTCCTTATCCTTAGATACATTAAAATATTTTTATTAGCAAGTAAATGAGCGTGTGGAGCATTTACACAAGCTCTAACATTCAATTTTGAAGGACTATCAGGTCTAGTGAGTAATATCATATTAGAGGCAGCTAAAAGAAGGTGTAAATTAGGAAAATGGGAATGGTTACTATTTTTAAGATGGTTCTGTAAATTGGTTTCACTAGGTCATGTGTAAACCATCTATGTAATGGTTCAGAATTGGTAAATTAACATAAAAATAAAGTTACCCCACATTGCTTGCCAATATTGCTCATTATCAGAAAATGGAGCTGGCACAGACCAATCCATAATTTTAGTATTAGAAATAAGAGGAAAATAAACATGAGCAAAATGAGAAAACCACCACATTCAAACCATTTTTGAAAAATCTGTGTCAATATCCAATAGATTCCAAAAATATCCAGTTTTGTAAATTTTTTCATAGTTCAATAGAGGAAGGACCAGAATCATTAACTTACGTTTCATTAAAGTTAATATAACAAATAGATGACATCATTAAGGACCATATTTAGCATTTAGAATGATCACTTTGAGGTGAGTCAATAAAATAAGTAGAATAGCTAAGAATCAAACAGTCTAAAGGAAGTTCTTCAAAATCCCTGGGAAAATATAAAGGAGTCATACTCACTGCTCCATGGAATGAAATGCTAGAAGAGATTTCATGTGGTATTAAAGTATCAGAAATGCCTTCCAACAATTAAGGATGATTCGTAAAAACCTTGAAATTAGCCCTGTTCCAGGAGGAGAGCTGTAACAATAGTATCTGGAATATATATCAAATGGGACTAGTCAGCAGAGCAAACAATTACCTGACTAGCAAGGATAGCCAACATGGCCATGAACGAGGTCTTGGGTGTAGATTTTTTCCCTGAGATAATACAAATTGTTCAGCTCTAGTACTGAAAAGTTTAGGTTTGCCCAAGTAGAAAAGGTGACATTTGGGTGAAGGCTAATTGTCCAAATGCTAGATGTAGCCAATGAAGCTTTTCAGGTCAGCTCTTCATCTGGTCAGTCTGATCTGAAGATAAGCCTGTGGTGGAGTTCTCCTTCTGAAGACAGGCTAATAGTATCTGATTAATCGGTCTGGAATCCACAAGGGACATTCAGTGTCCTGTGAAATCACTCAAGCATATCCCTGACCTGATGCTAAGAATATATCAGGTCCTTTCCATTGTTTTGTTAGTTAATCTCTCCTTTTTACCATATTTAGGTTGTGGAAACTTGTCCCAGTGTCTCATCATTGGAGTCCTTCCTGTAGAGAAGATTTAAATGTTTAATTACAAATAAAGCATGTTGTATAATATGATAAGGGGAGAAATAGTCTAATTCCACTTTCTTTATTTTAGGTATTTGTGGTTTTAAAGTTTGATGAGCTTGTTCCACAATTACATATTCTTGGGAACTATAAGGAATTCCTGTTGAATGAGAAATATTAAATATATCACATGATATTTTAAAGGCTTTAGGTGTGTAGTCAGGTCCATTGTCAGTTTTAATTGTTTAGACATTCCTAAAGAAGAAAAACATAAAAAATAAATGTTGAGACACATCCTTGCAAGCATCGCCAGTCCTGGCAGAGGCAATAATAGCATGAAAATGAGGATCAACAGTGACATGAAGAAAAGAGAATTCGCCAAATTCAGGTATATGAGTAAAATCCATTTGCCACAGTTTATTATGTTGCAATCTATGGGGATTTACACCCATCTGTACAGAAGGAAAGAAAGCAGGGCATGTTTGACATGACCTACCAATGTGCCTCACATGTTCCCTGGGTATTGAAACTGGTCCTGTGGCACAGAGGCATTTTGAAGATGAAGTTTATGTGACTCTGCTGCATATTCCTTGGCTGTAGAAATGTCATTTTCAGTTTATATATCAGCTCACTTCTTCTCTTCAGCATGAGGTCCCAGAAGACCTGAATGTTCTCGGATATGTCCTATAAAAAAGGGATTAGTTCTTTGATGAAATAATGTTTGTAATTCTTGTAACTTTGTTTCTATAGATGAGAAATTTGAAAGTGTGTCTGTCTCAATAGCTGGAAAGACACTAATAATAAATTAGGAGTCTGTATATAAATTAAAATGTGACACAGTTTTAAAGGCATTAATAACACCAGCAATTTCAGTTCGTTGGACTGAAATTTCCCCTGTAATTTGAAAAATAGAATGTTTTTGGTTAATTGTATTTCCATTAGATATCCCCATCTGTAAATATAAGGGAATCTGAATGGGTAATGGGACTAACAGAAGTTTATAATTGAAAAATAATATCTGTTTGAATAATAAAATGTCAAAGTGGGTGATTAGGCAAATAAAAGAACATTTATCCTGTTTACCCAAGAAAGGAATAGCCCATTGATCTAATTGGCATAATTGGAAGTATTGCTCTTTGCTATAAGCAAAAACAATTGAATGTTTTTCTCAAATGGCTCTTTGCTTCCAAGTCTGGCTTTAATTATTAATAAGGCAATCTGTGAAGGAAAGGAAAGAACAATCTTTTTTAAAGTAAGACATAAATGTAATCATTCTATTGGTGTATCTTGCCAAAGACAACCGGTAGAAGTATAAGACTTTTAAGTACAATGAATGACCAAGGTTCTTTATAATCAATTTGTTGTAATTGATGAGTTTGAATTGCTTGCTCTACTTTAAATAGGGCTTGCTTGCCAGTCTCTGCCAATTGTCTAAGTGAGGCCAGATCAGTTTCTTCTTTTAATATTTCAAATAAATTTTGAATTCAGCAGTAGTAATTTTTAAGTATGGTCTTATCCAGTTTATATCCCCAAAGAATTTCTGAAAATCATTTAAAGTACACAATTTATCAGTTCTTACTCATAAATTTTGAATAGTAATTCTTTGTGTATTAAGAATGTGTCCCAGATAATTATAAGGAGGATGTAATCCAGTTTTCTTGGGAGCAATTAAGAGCACTCAAGATACCAATTGTTCTATTAGTAATTAAGTATACTTTGTAAAGTTTCAAAGGAAGAATATGATCCAAGTGATGAATTTAATATAGTCTAGGTTATTCTCTCCTTGCATGTTCTATAGTCTGATCAAAAATAATTTTGCCATAAAGTGGGACTATTTTTCATACCTTGAGGCAAAACTGGAAAGTGAAACCTTTGAAACTTTCCAGTGCAACCTTTGAAAAAGGCATTGCAAATTTGGAGAAGGAAAATTAAGGCAAATCCTATTGTGCTAAAAGGATTGTAAAGATACAATCTTGTAAATCAATCAGCACAATATGAGCCCTTTAGGGATTGCCACCAGAGAGGTAAGCCCAGGTTGTAGGTCACCCATAGTTTTCATGTGTCATTAAGTGCTCTCAAGTCATGTGATCATCTCCATTTACCTGATTTCTTTTTTATCACAAATACAGACGTATTCCATGGAGTATTGGAGGGGTCTATATGCCACTTTTCTAATTGTTGAATACCCAAGGAAGTGGCTGAGATAAATTTTCTTGTGTAAGTGACTACTTCTCTACACATACAGGTGAATCTGATTTTCATGTAATGGGATCACCCTGTTTAAGACAGGGACCACTAATAAAAGGAATAAGCTGAGATTCACCAAAGTCATATTCATCTGTTCCATTAAATCTCCTCCCCATAGGGTAAAAGGTAGGGAAGGAATAACATAAGGATGAAAAGTCCCTTTATGTGATCCATCAGTCCAGTGCAATATCTGGGAAAATTTAGCTATATTAGAGGTAAGTCCAAGTCCCAATTAGGTAGAAGGAGTTTTAGTAATGGGCCAGGATACAGGCCAGTCTTGTGCAGCATTGCATGTGACATCTGCTCCTGTACCTAATAAACCTTTAATAGTCTTTACTTTTATGTAAACGGTTTTCAATCACCTGTGATCAGAAGAAATTTGAATCCAAGCCATGGTGCTATTAGAGGCAAAACCACCAATACGTGTGGAAGTTAATGATTACTAGGTTGCTGTTAGTAAGGCAAGAGTAAAAGTGAAGCAATTCATTGTTGGAAAGGAATTTGAACAGATTTTAGAGGTGGGTAAACCATAATTTTAATTTCTCCCAAATTTTGAATCCCTCACCCCAGGGATAACATTTATACCAGCCTTGGACATAGAACTTCTGCCAATAATTAAGTCCATATGTCTCTCAGGTAAGTCCATATACTCCTGTTCCTATAAGAGTAACTTCAGATTCATTGGTTATAATTAAATTCTGAGAAGAAGGCAAATCTACTCAAGAGCTTCCTGGGGTTGCCCTTGCCAGGTCATTGTTTGTCATGAGAAAAGATTGCTTCATGGGTTCCAATAGCCCCTGTTGGTTTTGGAGGCCCATGGCTGATCCAGAGATCTGCCTGGTTCTAGCAGATTGAAAAGTGGGCATATTAGAACATCCTCGGGTTCAATACTGCTTCCCATATGATGTCAATCTTTGTGCAACTTAGAGCAACATTCTCTCACCCAATGGAAACCCTTATAATATTTTGGGCACACTGTTTTTGGTGTATGCCTTGGCTAAGTAACTTCTCCTTCAGGATCTTGAGGACAGGTCCTACTGAAATGCCCAATTTGACCACAAGAAAATCAATTACCTTCTTAATACATTGATACATTGCCTTCTTAACTTTTAACTTTATCCACTTGAGCCATGCCATTAAGGAATTCAGAGTATGTTTTTTCCTTGTAAGGCAGCTGCCATAGCCATAACTTGAACATGTGCAGGACTACTGTCCATACAGGTATTAATAAAATCAGAAAAAGTTCCTATTCTCCTTACAGGTCAAAGCAAACCTGACAAGTCATGTTAGCATTTTCAAAGGCCAATTGTTCTAAAAGAATTTTGACCCCTTCTGCAATTATAATTTATTTGATATGTCATCGTGCAATTTGGCAAGAAAATCCTCATGACTTCCATTGAACTTTGTTAAATATTACTGAGAAAAGTTGTTTTTGTATCAGTGGAAGGAAACCTTCTCCAGGCTGCGACTGCAAGCTTAAAATCCTACTTAGAGCTTGTTTTGATAAGAGCAATTGAGCCTGAGGAGTGGCAAATTTTTCAGTCTCAAGTAACATAGATATCATCCTTTGATCTCTTGCTCTCTTAATGAATTATCCTTGAGTAATTTGTTTAGCTTGCCCTTCATATTCAGTTTACCACAATAAATATTGTCCAGGACTTAAGCAAGATCAAGCAGTTTGTTGCCAATCATAAGTAGTCATCCATTTAGACTCTACAATTTCCACCAATTGTATGTCATATGGAGACATAGATCCAAAATCTTTTTTGCTGCATCTAATTGTTTAGTAATCTTAAAGGGCAATGGTTCCTAAATAATTTCCTCATCATCATTCCAATTGGAATACTTGATAAGCAAGATATGCTTCCCCTGTAGCTTGGGCTTGAGCAACAGCCCCTAGTAATCCTGCTTTATCTTTTATCTTCATTGTTTTTTTTTCTTTTTACTCCTTTTGTGAGGTTCAGAAACCACAATAGGAGTGACCATAGGAGGCTGATCCTCATTGTGATAACTGGATGCTCTCTCCTTTAAATCTTCCTCATCTGAGGGAGAACGTTTGTCCTCTTCACTTTTCTCATCCTCTAAGTTGGATGAAATACTAGATAACTCTGCTGCTATTTAAGTCGGAATTTTTGTGCACAATAGTGGAGTCTCCTTTGGAGAGGAGGCTCATTTATCCAAAAGCATAATTTCATGTGTAGGCTCAATAGCATATCTGAGCAAATACCAAAGAGCGAATGCATCATATGGGACACGTTCAGATCGATCCATGTTTAAAACAGTAAGTCTGCATTTCTTCCACTAATTTTTTTCCATGTGGCTAAATTAAGACTTCCTTGGGGATACCAAGGGGAAATTTCTTGTACAAAATGAAAGAATCTGTGCAGGTGCCCCGAAGTTACAGGAATTTGTCTCTTAGATAATAAATATTTAGCAATGTTAATGAGAAGGGCTCTCTATCTTTGTTCTCAGCATGGCCCACTGCTTTTCAAAAGTTCTGTGATTACCTGTCTATCCTCACTTTGTCTCTCTACCACGGGGTCTGGAGCAACCTGGACGGGATTCTAGCCTTTGCTCCTCAGCAAATAAAATGAAATAAAATACCAATTGCCCCACATATGGATGCATCTCTGCTGAGGTCCAGAATTTTCAGGTGTCCTGGCACAGTTTGGTGAGGGGGAAGTGTTGGTGATGAGGAGAATAAAGGGACACACACTCAAGAAATGAGGCTAAGTTCTAAGTTTTCTGCTTCACACACGATTTAACTAATTTCATTCAAATTGAGTACAATGCCTCCAGGTAATGTGAAAGGAAAATATTGCAAATTCTGAGGAAATCTGATGGGCTATCTATAATCAAAATAAGTTAACTTCTATTCCTCTAAGAAAAACATCACTAAACCTTTAATTGGATCTCCTTTTGTCTTACTAGGAAAGATATGAGCAGAAGCAATTCTCGTAAATTATATAGGTTTAGCACATCATGATTCAAAGTTGAGTCAAGAATAACATACAGCCATACTCATTAACCACACTTTTGACATTTCTCTCAAAGGCAGATATGAATCACAGATTCCTCTACAGCAGCGAGTACATGAAGATGTGCCAGTTGTCATGACAACTGTGATGACTTTGTGCTACTATATGGCCTTTCTGTGACTGCAGGTGGTATGTGCTGTGCAGCTAGGATGACAGCCAAGCCATTCATGGAAAACCAAGTTGCCCAAGACCCAGCAACAAGCCCTGTGGTGAGAAAAATCTTACATTCTCCTACATGAGCCAGAAAATTCCATGCCTTTCCAAAACAATCTTCTGCATGCCAGCCTCTTCCACTCTGCATACTGTAGCTCTCCTCTCTCTGGTTCTCATGTCCTAGGAGCACAGGGAAAGAAGATAGGCATTTCTTGAGTGAGATACAATCAGGGTACCAGCATTATGAGGTGAAATGGTGGAATGACAGTCCAATGGACAGGATTTTATAAAAATAATCTCTCTGAAAAGACTGTTGAGAGAAATTTCTGCTTTCAAAATTACTCGATGTTTGAAAGCTGAATGGGGATTATTTATTTCTGAGCAAATAATACTCATGGGTTCAGACATTTCGTGATCCATCACCTCTTCCCATTCCTATACATGTTTACAGACTGTGCCTCATGAAGATGCTGAAACATTCCTTTTTTCAGAGAAACAGACTATGCCAAGGAAATCCAACTTCACAAAGCACCCACAAACCTGAGGTGAAAAGCAAAATCCAGCACCTCCACTGGAGTATGCATTTGGCCCAGCTGCTTATAATTTCATGTCAAAAAGTCCAAGAGCAATGAAAACAGCAAGAGAGATGGAAGCAGTTTGGAATTCTAAGGACTTGATGCTCAACTGTGAAAGATTCTCTCAATTCTCTTTGGTCCCAAAGATCAAAGCAGTTCATATTTCATAAAAATATCTACTTCTCCTACTGCCACATGCATCAATTCTTCCTTGGCTAATTGTCTCCCCCTTGAACAGCTACAACACTCTTATTCCTTAAAGGGACAGAGATAAATGTTTCTCTCCTCATTAATCCCTAGACATTGGGATGTGTCCTGCAGAAAAGGATGCTGGCTGCCTTGCTTTAAAAAGCAATCTACAGAATTTCATAGAAATTATTTGAGTCATCGTTGGGGTAGCTTTTCTCCAAAGCATATTACACAGTCATGTCAGGGAACATGCAGTTATCTACATTAATGAGTCACTTCAGATCATGCCAAACCTCCAGTGTCTCGACATTACCTCCTCTGTTCAATCAAGTGAACACAACTCTTGGATAAGTAGAAGATTTAATTGCAAGCCCATTCAAAAGAGAGCATTCAGGAAACATCTGTGGTGTCAGCCAAAGATCCTTCCCCTGAGACCGGGATTCCTTAAAGGAATTATTCCTTAAGACAAAGTAAACCTTAGGAATGCAGAGGTTATCATGGTCTCATTAGTATGCTGGCAAGTGTATTGAATCAGCAAGTTGTACAAGATGAAAATGCTCACCAGGGTCTAAAATTGATTCTGTTTTAATTTTGCATTGTGAATTTCAGCTTTAGCACATATTGGGGCTTCATGTTTTCTTTCAGGAAAAAATGACATTAAATGTATTATCTGTACAAGGGTTTGTGAAGGAAAATCTCTCTGGGTTGTACTCCAGTCTCTCTGCAAAAGAAGTGGATTTTGACCTCCTAACGTTTTCTAACACAACCACAATATCAACTTGAAAGCAGATAGATGTAGACAAAAATCTGCTACATATGGTGCTCAATTTACTCAGATTTTTGTCCTTTGAATATTTATAGACTTCATTTATTAAAGACTTGTATGAATTGGTGCTGAGTTAATGGATTAACTTCTCATATCATTCAGAATCACAGTGGTTATGGAAAGTCTGGTTCCGCTGTGTCATTCGAGTTACAAGTCCTCAACTGTCTCTTGGTTCATCCCTGTTTCACATTCTTGGAGGATGCTTGTGCCAGGGTCTGTGACACTGACCAGTAGTCTGCATGTACCAGCTTCTGGTTAAGTGGTCCATGGAAATGTGCCAAATTACCTATTTTCAGACAGGCGATGGGCACTGAAAGAGAATTCCACCCGAAGTGAAGACAGCATTTGAAGTTGTTTCTGCATCAAAGATTGAACGGAAAGCCCCCCCTGGAAAATCATAGCAAGACAATTCTGAGTGTATGGTAATTGTAAGGCAACAGTTGATGTTGAGGGAACTGACTGATGAAGTGAGCATGAAATTTCTCTACTCTATTTGCAGCAAATTGCAAGCCTCCTTTCTAAATGATTAGGGATTAAGTCCCTCCTCTCAACAATTAGGAGCTCAGCATCTCCTTACTTCTACTTACAATTCCTTTTTCCTAGGTTTCAGCTGTATCCTATTTGGGCAATCATGGAAATGTTTGGCATCACACAAGAGTTGGTGTGATATTTTCCAGTTCAAACTTCACCTAACCCACCTAGCTGCCCTGCAAACTAATCTGCTTTGAAATATCATTGATCAATATTGTGAGTGGCCTCTAAGGTCCTAGGCAAGTACATTTCCCAACCTAGCAATGTACTAGGAATGTGCAGGTTAGGACAAATGTTTTTGTAGGGTCATGCCCCTGGGTCTTGTGCTAGGCTTGGTGACCCACACATCATCGGGCACCCCCTCATCTCTCCATGGTACACTACACCATGTGGGGACCAATAGCCTGGAGCAGGGCCTCATTGCCAGGAAATCATGATGCCTTGTGCAGTCAAGTGTGCACATCGCCCCCTGGGGAGCATGGAAGGTATGGCAGCCTGACTGGCTGCTGCAGGGTCCCTTATCTTGGATGGAGTCAGATGTCACAAAGACAGAGGGGTCCCACCCACAGCAAATACTGACACCTCTTCTCTTGTACTAAGAATTTAGGATTGCCTGTATGGCAAACAAAAGACCACTGGGTCATGCCTGCTTCCTTGTCCCACCTACCAGCACAGCTGAGCCATCACCTCGTTTGAAGTTTTCTCCAGAGCAGCAAGCACACGAAGATGTTCCATTTGCCATGTCAATCGTGATGCCATTTTGCTGTCATATGGCCTTTCTCTGCAGGCGGTATGTGCTGTGAAGCAAGTATGACAGTCAAGCCATTCATGGAAACTGATCTGATCCAAGGCCCAGCAACAAGCCCTGGGGCAAGAAAAAACCTAAATTTCCATACATGAGACAGAAAATTACTTGCCCTTCTAACTAAAGTCCTGCATGCCAGCCCCTTTCACTCTACAAACTAGCTCTCCTCTTTTTTCCCTGCATGTCCCATTAGCACTGGTCAACAAATTAGCCATTTTCTGAGAAGGATCAAAATCAGTGTAGCATTATTTTGTGGAGAAATAAAAGACTGATGATTCAATGGACAAGACTTTCTCCAAATAAGCTGACTGCAAAGAATGTTGAGAGGAATTCCTGCAAATCTATCTGCTGGATGTTTGAAAAGTGAATGGTGATTATTTTCTCTCTGAGCACATATTACACATGGGTTTATAGATCCTGTGATCCATCACCACGTCCCATTCTCTATACATATTTACCCACTGTGCCTCCTGACATTGCTGAGACATTCCCTTATTCAGAGAACACATTATGCCCAGGAAATCCAACTTTTCCATACACGCACATACCTGAGGTGAATAGCAAGTTCTACCACCTCCTCTGAGATATGCATTTGTCCCAGCTGCCTAGAATTTCTTCAAGGAAAGTGTGGGATCAAGGAAAACAATGAGATATGTGTGAACTCATTGGAGTGTAAGGATTTGGTGTTCAGGTATGAAAGATTCCCTCAATTTCTTTTGGCCCCAAAAACCAGAGCATATAATATTTCCTACATATGTCTGCTTCTACTACTGCCACGTGCCTCCATGCTTCCCTCAAAAAATTGTCTGCTCATTGAGGAGTTACAACACTCTTGTACCTTAAAGGAACAGGGATTAATATTTCTGTCCTCATTACTTCCCACATATTTGGTTTTGACATGCAACAAAGTATTCTGGCTTCCTTGTTTTCAAACGGAATATATAGAATTTCATAGAAATTATTTGGTTCTTCATTGGGGTAGTTATTCTCTAAAGATTATCATATAGTCACTTCAGGGAACATGCAGTCATCTACTTTAAATAGCCTTTTCAGATCATGCCAACCCACCATTGTCTCTGTATTACCTCCTCTGCTCAATCAAGTGAATACAAAATGGTTGGTTATGTATCAGATTTAATTGCCATTCCATTCTAAAGAGAGTATTCATCAAGCCTCTGTGGTGCCAGCCAAAAATTCTTCCCCAGATACCTGGATTGCTTTAAAGGCACTATCCTTTAGTACGAAGCAAATATCAGGAACACAGAGGTTATCATGGTCTTATTAATATGCTCATAAGCA
>JAJEJO010060459.1:0-46601 GCA_020662805.1 Glaucomys volans | reverse complement strand
GGTGCACAAGGAGAGGTGAGTCATCAAGCCTAGAACAGGTCCCAGGGGCATGGACCTATAAACACACTCCTGCTGATCTGGACTCACTGGGTATCTTCTGAGGAACAAAACCAGTTTAGGGCATTAGTATCCACTCACACTGATGGCAAATGACATTTCAGAGAAGAGAAACATGGAGGGCAGCTTCATGGTTTAGGTGAAGTTTGAACCAGGAAAAAACAAACCACATCTGGCGTTATGCCACACCTTTGCAAAATGAAAAAAAAAAAAAACAACAGGAGACATGTGGAATCTGGGATTTAGAACATCTAAGTACAGGTGAGGAGTAGCTGGAGGCTAGCAAGTTGCTGGCAATCTAGGAGAGGCATTCAATGTTCACTCCACCAGCCAGACCCAAATACCTCTGTGGTAGGCTTCCAATCAGGGAGCACTCAGAAACTGTCTTGATGTGAGTTTCCAAGGGGCACTTCAACTTACCCTTGATGCAGAAACACTTTCACAAAGTGTCCTTACTGAATGTGTAGTTCTCCTGAACTGGATAGCATCTGTCTCAACAAAGAGCCTCTGTACATTTCCAATTACACCTTAACTAGCAGCTTGATGATGCTGACTAAATGCCAGGGTCACACATCCTGGAACAATGATCTCCAAAAACGTGAAATTGAGTGGTAAAACAAGTGCCTGAAGAAGGCAGGATGAGCACATTGTTACAGGGTGTGACATGACATTTGAACATGCATCCTGATGAAAGAAAGGAATGGTAGAAAGCCTTGAAATAGAATATTCAAACAGGGAGGAGTAAAGGGTATTCTTGTGCCCTAAATGCAGATGGGTGTTGGAGATCAAACAAAATTCTGTGAAGAAATTCTACAAGAGGTTGTCCTTGGGAGTGGTCTCCCCAAACACTCCAGGAAATTTTTTATAATGCATCAAGAAGTAGGGGCCAGAATTCTCTGTAAATTTGTTAGTTATGAATACAAGTGACACTACAGAAATCCAGAGGCCCCTCAAAATTGTTGACTCTATCCTGAAGCTTGCAAGGTATACCTCAGTAAGCAGATGGAGTTTTGGCTTTTCTGGCATATGACTTGGTAGGAAATGCCTTACTTGCCATCAGCACATTCACCCAAGCACTTCCAATTTTACCTGATAATTATCCAAACATTTTGTGCTCATTTGATTGAACAGAGGAGGAAATGTTGAGACACTGAAGTGTGGGCATGATCTGAACAGGCTCAATAAGGAAGAATAATTCATTTTCTGCTCACCAGACTCTATGATACACTTAGAGGAAAAACCCTCCAAAGTATAGTCAAATAATTTCCCTAAAATTCTATATTTCTCTTTCGAGAGAAATCCCCCCTGCAAAAATTGTTGCAGCTGAAGTCTCAATGTCTGAGGAGGAATGAGGAGTGGCAAATTTTTTCCTGTCCCTTTATGGATCAAGTGTGTTGTAGCTGTTCAATGAGCATAAAATTATCTGAGGGAACCAAGGAAGCTTGGCGCTTTAGGAGAAGTAGGCATTTGTAGGAAATATTATAAGGTCTGATGGTGGGGAACAAAGAAAATGAGGGAAACTTTCACACCTGAACAACAAACCTTTATAATTGCAAATTGCTCACACCTGTCTCATACTTATAATTTCTCCCAGCCTTGTCATTGAGGAAATTCTAAGCAGCTGGGCCATATGCATATCCCAGTTGAAGTGCTGGATCTTACTTTTCACCTCAGTTATGTGGGTTCTTGGTAAAGGTGCATATTCAGGGCAGTGCTTGTTTCTCTGAATAAGGGAATTTCTCACCAACATCACAAGGCAGAGTATGGAAATAGGTATAGGGAATGGGAAGAGGTGTTGGCTCACAGGTTCATTGAACCCATGAATAATATTTGCTCAGAAAAAGTTTTCCCATTCAGCTTTCAAACATCCAGTAGTTATGTTTGCATGAATTCCTCTCCACATTCTTTTCAATGAGAAAATTTGAAGAAAGTCTTGTTCAATCAACTGTCAGTCCTTCATTTCTCCACAAAATGATGCTACCCTGTTGTTTGATCTCATGCAGATATGCCTAAATATTTTACCAATGCTCCTGGGACATGAGAACAAAGGAGAAGAGTGCTACCGTATTCAGTGTGGAAGGGAACTCCATGCAGGAGTTTCTTATGGAATGGCAAGGAGGTTTTTTTGGCTTTTGGAGGATATGCAGGTTTTTTCTCTTCCCATCACTTGTTGCTGGTCCGTGGGCAAATTGGGTTTTGATGAATGGTTTGACTGTCATCCTAGACATGCTGCACATATCACCTGCAGTCACAGAATGACATTATGACAAATTTCCCATTATGGGAAATTATTTGACTATACTTTGGAGGGTTTTTCCTCTAAGTGTATCTTTATGTTTGCCATGGCAACTGGACTCTCTTCAGTTCCTGGCTGATGCTGAGGAATCAACATGTAATGTGCTGGCCCAGCTGTGCTGGTAGGAGTGAAGAGGAAGCAGTCAGGTACCTATGTTTGTGTGACACAAAGGGATCCTAAATTGTAGTCCATAAGAATAGAATCAGGGTGTGCTGTGGATCCCACTCCTCTGGCTTTGAGACAACTGACTCCATCCAAGATAAAGGACACTCTTGAAGGCTGACATGCAGCCATATCATCCATATGCACGGGGGGTGGGGGGCAAAGTGCACACTTGGACACAAAAGACATCATAATTTTCTGCAATTGGGGTCCCCACTGCTGGAAATTGTTCCCCTCCAGGTGTAGAGGAAAAGGGATAGATGCATTGGTCACTGAGGATGAGTGGGTCACCAAGCCTAGCAGAGGTCATAGGGGCATAAAACTAGAAAGACACTTCTCCTTTTCTGCACTCACCTGGTACATCACTGAGCCGACAGACTGGTTTAGAGCCTTAGCAACCACTCAAAATATTGACCGATGACAGTTCAAAGCAGAGGAGCATTCTGTGGTGCTGGGTGTGTCACCTAAAGTTCAAATTGGGAAACATTACACCAATTCTGGTTTGATGCCACAACTTTCCATGAATTCCCCTACAGGAAACAACTGGAAGTTTGGACTTAGGATATGAGTAGAAGGGAGGAGCTGCTGAGCTCCCCAATGTGGAGAGGAAGGAGAAAATCACTAATCAATTAGGGAGAAGGCTAGCAAATTGCTGGAAATCTAGGAGTGACATTCTATGCTCACTCAACTGGCCAAAACACACCACTTACCGATACGATACACCAGGTCATTTATTCACATTGATTTTCCAAGTGATCCTTCCTCTCACTTTTTGATGCAGAAAAACCTTCAGAATGTGTTCATTAAGGTGCCATTCTTTTAAAATGCCTATCTCGTTCCTGAACAAAGGCCCTCTGGCATAATTTGGAGAAAACTTAAACAGCAGCCACTACATACAAAAAGCAGGTCAGTGTCACACACCCTGGCATATTGATTCTCCAAGAATGTGAAACTGAGGGATGAAACAAGTTTCTGATGAAGACAGGATGCACCTGGGCCTTGAATGAAATGGGAATTCAGGATTTGCATGAACCCCGTGACACTTGAATGACATCAGCGGAAGTTAATTGATCGATTCAGCACAAATTCATTCAAGGATTTAATAAATTGTATGTTTTGAATTTCTAAGCACAAAAACCTGAATAATCAAGGGCCATGTGCAGCTGTACTTTGTCTACATCTCTCTGTATTAAAGTGGATAATATGGTTGTGTTGGAAAAATTTGAGGCATAAAAGTCAACTTCTTTGGCAGAGAGATTTCAGTGTGCCCTAGAAAGCTTCTCCTTCACAAACCCTAGTGCAGTTGATGCTTTCAATGTCATTTCTTGATGAAAGGCAACAATGAAATCCCAATATGTGCTAAACATGCTCATCAAAGTAGAGAATGGAAAAGAATCAATTTTAGACACTGGTGAGCCTTTTCATCTTATAGAAATTGCTGTTTAAATACACTTTCCAGCATGTTAATGAAATTGTTATGGCCTCTGCACTCATGAGAGTTGTCTCATCTTCAGGAATAATGCCTCTTAAGAAATCCAGGTCTATGGGAAAGCTCTTTTGGCTGACATCACAACTTCCTGCAGAATACTCTCTTTAGAATGGTATTCAAGTACATCTGATACTTACCCAACCATTTTGTGTTCATTTGATTGAAAAAAGAAGGAAATGTTGAGACACTGGTGTTTTGGCATGATCTGAAGTGCTCATTAGGGGAGAAGATGGAATGCTCTTCAAACCTCACTGTGGTATATGCTTTGAGAAAATACAACCCAAGGTATAGCCAAACAATTTCTATCAAAATCTGTGAATGGCTTTTGAGAACAATCCAGAGAGCATGCTTTGTGGCAAGTCATATCTCAATGTCTAGGGACTAATGAGGAGAGAATGATTCTTCCCTGTATTTTTGTGGAACAGGAGTTTTCTAGCTGTTCAATGGGCATAAAATTATTTGAGGGAGGTTTGGAGGCATGTGGCATTAGGAAAACTAGTCTTTTGTAGGAAATACTTTAAGTTCTGATCATTTGGACCAAAGAAATTAAGGGAATCTTTCACACTTTAATGCCATGTCTTTACAGTTGCACACTGCTAAAGGCTGTCTCATTATTTTTATTCCTCCTGACCTTTGACTTGAGGAAATTCTAAGCAGGTGGGCCAAATGCATATCCCAGTTGAGGTGCTGGATCTTGATTTTCACCTCAGGTATGTGGGTACTTGGAAAAGTTGGATTATCGGGGCAATGTCCACTTCCCTGAATAAGACTTCAAGAGGCACAAACTGTAAATATGTATAGGGAATGGGAAGAGATGTTGGCTCACAGGATCTACAAACCCATGAATAACATCTGCTCAGAGGACAAAGAATTCCCATTCAGTTTTCAAATGTCCATGAGTTAAATTTCCAGGAATTCCTCTCAACATTCTTTTCAGTGAGAGTATTTGAAGAAGGTCCTGTCCTTAGAACTGTCACTCCTTCATTTCCCTGACAAATGCTGCTATTCCAGTTTTGATACCATGTATTATTATTATTATTATTATTATTATTATTATTATTATTGGAACTAGGGATTGAACTCAGGGGCACTCGGCCACTGAGCCACATCCCCAGCCCTATTTTGTATTTTATTTAGAGACAGGGTCTCCCTGAGTTGCTTAGGTCCTCGCTAAGTTGCTGAGGCTGGCTTTGAATTCGCGATCCTCCTGACTCAGCCTCCGAAGTTGCTTGGATTACAAGCATGCACAACCACGCCTGGTTATACCATGCATTATTGACTAAATTTTTTTCCCAGTCCTCCTGGGACATGAGAAACAAAGAGAGGAAATCTTCAGTATGCAGAGTGGAAGGTGCTGACATGAAAGAGTTTCATTTTGAAGGGCATAGTTTTGTGTCTCATGTAGGAAAATGCAGATTGTTCTATCTCCAGGGCTTGTTTCTAATCCTCTGGCAACATGGGTCTCCATGAATGGAATGGCTGTACACCTAGTTGTGCTGAACATATGGCTGGCAGTCACCGAAAGGCCATATGACACAGAATTGCATCATGGTTGCCATGTCAACCCAACCCTCTTCATATTCTTGCTCCGGCTGACAAGCCATCAAGAGAAGTACTGGCCCAGCTGTGCTGGTGGGAGGGGAAGGAAGCAGGCAAGACTCAGGGTTCTTTGGCTTGCCACAAAGGGATCCCATCCTCTTAGCCCATGAGATGAGAAATCAGGGTGTGTTGTGGGCATGTCCTCTCTAACTTGAGACACCTGATTCCATCCAAGATAAGGGACCTTGCTGAAGCCAGTCTGCCAAACCATTTGTGTTCATGAGGGGGAGATGAGCTCACTTGGCCACAGAAGGCATCATGATTTTCTGGAAACTGAGAACCCACTGCAAGAAGTTGTTCCCAACCAGGTGGAGTGGACCAGGAAGGGGTGCTGTGATGCCCGAGAATGAGAGGTTCACCAAGCCTATGACAGGGCACAGGATCATGGCCCTAAGACGTACCTACTACTGGTGTGCACACACCCAGTACATTGCTGAGTCAGGAAACTGGTCTATGGCATTAGCAGCCATTCGAAATAGTGGCCAAAGATATTTCAGGCAGTTTGGTGGGTTAGATGAAGTTTTAACTGTGAAACATCACACAAAATCTGGTGTGATGCCATAGCTTTCCACAAATGCCCCAACAGGAGAGAAGTGGAACCATGGACTTAGGATTTCTTAGTATAAGTGAGGAGCTGCTGAACTCCCCAATGTCAACAGAATGGAGGTAATCACAAATCAATTAGGAAGGAGAATAGTAAGTTACTGGCAATCAAGGAGAGACATTCTATGTTCACTCAACTTTACAGGCCCCTCCACCTCTGGTGTTCTTTAACATTATGGAGCACTCAGACATTGTCTTGCTGTGAAATTCCACAGGGCCATTCCACTCACCCTTTGATGAAGAAAAAACTTCACAATGTACCTTCATTTGAGGTGTAATTCTCTTCCACTGCCTATCATGTCTTCAGAGAAAGGAACTCTGGCATAATTCCAAGAACACCTTAACCAGCAGCACCTAGATAAAAACTACAGGTCAGTGTCACAGACTATGGCACAATGATCCCCAAAGAATATGAAACTGAGGGAAGAAACTAATGCTTGATGAGGACAAGATTAACCTGGGCCTCAATTTATACAGGGAATTCAGGATTTACATAACCACTGTGGTTCCTGAACGATATCAACTAAAGTTACTTTATGGATTCAGTGGCAATCCATACAAGTCTTTAATAAATGATGTGTATAAAAATACTATGCACAAAAAACTGAATAGTAAAGGCCATGTACAGCTCTCTTCTGTCTACCCTCTCTGTATTCATTTTGATAATTTTGGTGTGAAGGAAAACATTGAGGTATAGAAATCGACTTCTTTTCCAGAGAGACTGGAGTGTGCCCAAGAGAGCTTCTCCTTGACAAACCCTAGTGCATTTTTTTCAATATCATTTCTTGATGAAAGGAAACAATGAAATCCCCATATGTGTTAAACCTGAACTTCAAAATGAGACAATCAAAAAGAATCAATTTTAGACCCTAGTGACCATTTTCATCTTGTGGAACTTGCTGATTCAATCAACTTGACAGCAGATTCATGAGACATTTATGACCTCTACTTTAGTAAGAGTTGTCTCATCTTCAGGAATGCCACCTATTAAGCAATTCAGGTCTATGTGTAAGTACTTTTGGCTAACACCACAGCTTCTTACTGAATACTCACTTTAGAATGTGATTCCAACTATGTCTGATAATTATCCAAACATCTTGTGCTCACTTGATTGAGCAGGGAGGAAATGTCGAGACACTGAATTGTTGACATGACCTGAAGAGGCTCATTAAGTTAGAAGAATGCATGTTCTGCAGACGTGACTATATGATATACTTTGAGTAAAAACACCCAAGTTATAGACAAATAACTTTGATAAAATTCTATATTTAACTTTTGAGAACAATCCACACTGCATTTGTTGTTGCAGCTAAAATCACAAGGTCTATGGTGTAATGAAGAGAGAAAAATTTTTCTGTGTCCCTTGAAGGGTCAAAAGTGTTGTAGCTGTTCAAGGAGCATAAAATTTTCTGAAAAAACCATGGAGGTGGGTGGCATCATGAGAAATAGGCACTTGAAGGAAATATTACAAGGTCTGATAGCTGGGACCAATGAAATTGAGGAAATCTTTCATACCTGAAAACCAAGTATTTATAATCACAAATTGCTCACACCTCTCTCATACTTTTAATTCCTCCCAGCCTTTTCATTGAGGAAATTCTGAGTAGCTGGGTCAAATGCATATCCCAGTGGGGGTGTTAGATCTTGCTTTTCACCTCAGTTATGTGGGTTATTGGTAAAGGTGAATTTTGGGGGACAATGTTTTATCTCTGAATAAGGGAATGTCTCAACAACTTCAGGAGACATAATATGTAAATATATATAGGGAATGGGAAGAGGTGTTGGCTCACAGGATCTTTGAACCCATGAAAAATATTTGCATAGAGAAAAAGGTATACCCATTCAGTTTTCCAATGTCCAGTAATTATGTTTGCAGGAATTACTCTCAAACTTTCTTGCAATGAGATAATTTGAAGAAAGTCTTGCTCAATCAACTGTCAGTCCTTCATTTCTCCAAGAAATACTACTGCCCTGTTGTTGTTTCCATGAAGATATGTCTAAATATTTTACCAGTGCTCCCGGGACCTGAGAGCAAAAGAGAAAAGTACTACAGTATTCAGATTGGAAGGGACCTGTATGCAGAAGGTTCTCCTGGAAGGGCGTGAGGTTTTCTTTCTTTTGTTGGACAGTGTTTTTTTTTTTTTTTTTTCCCTTCCCAGGTAATTTTGCAATTCCTGGGGCAAATTGGGTTTCCATGAATGGTTTGCCTGCCATCCTAGCTATGCTGCACCTACCACCTGCAGTCACAAGATGGCCTTATGATACACAATGTCATTAGACTTGCCATTGCAACTAGAACTTCTTCAGATCATCGCTGCTGCTGAGTAACCAATAAGTAAATGCTGGCCCAGATGTGCTGGAACGAGGGAAGAGGAAGCAATCAGGCACTGGAGTTCTTTTGCTTACCACAAAGGGATCATAAACTCTTAGCCCATAAAAATAGGAATCAAGGTGTGTTGTGGAGCAGGCATCTCTGGATTTTAGACATCTGAATCCATTCAAGATTAGTGACCCTGTTGAAACCTGACAGACTCTCATATCATCAATATCCTCTAGGAGTGATGTATTCACTTGGCCACAGAAGGCATCATGATTTTCTGGAAATGGGGACCACTCTGCTGGCAATTGGACACCAAAAGTTGGAGTGGACCAGGGAGAGATTCATAGGTGACCGAGGACAAGTGGCTCACCAAGCCTCACAGATGTCAGGGGCATGGGCCTAGGAAGATACTTTTCCTTATCTGCACACAACAGGAACATTGAAGATTTAAGAAGCTGCATAGGGACTTAGCAGCCACTCAAAGTTATGGCCAATGACATTGCAAAGCAGAGGAGCATTCTGTGTTGCTGGGTGTGTTAGATAAATTTTGAACTGGGAAACATCCCACCAACTCTGGATTAAAGCTACAACTTTCCACAAATTCCCCAACAGGAGACACCTGGAACATTGGACTTAGGATTTCTAAGTAGAAGTGAGGAACTGCTCAGATCCCCAATGTCAAGAGGAGGGAATAAATCACTAATCAAATTGGAAGGAGGCTAGCAATTTGCAGCAATCTAGGCATGACATTCTATGCTCACTCAACTGGCCAAACCACACAACATCTGCTGTTCCATACAAATAAGTCTCTGTATCACAATGATTTTCCAAGGGGCACTTCCACTCACCTTTTGATGCAGAAAATCCTTCAGAATGTGTGTTAATTTAAGGTGTCATTCTTTTGACCTGCCTATCTCCTGACTGAACAAAGTCACTCTGGCATAACTCCAAGAACACCTTATCCAGCAACTCCTAGATACAAACAGGTCAGTGTCACAGGCTCTGTCCCAATGAAACTCCAAGATGGTGAAACTGTGGGATGAAATATGTGCCTGATGAGAACAGGATGAATCTGGGCCTTGAGATCAGAAATTAATAGATGGATACAGTACCAATTCATACAAGACTTTAAGAAATGTTATGTCTAGAAATGCTACACACAAAAAACTGAGTAATTGAGGGCCATGAGCAGCTGACTTCTGTCTACATCTCTCTGTATTCAAGTTCATAATATGACTGTGATGGAAAACATTGAAGTGTACAAGTTGACTTCTTCTCCAGAGAAATTGGAGTGTGCCCAGGAAAGCTTGTCCTTGGCAATCCCTAGTACATGTGATATTTTCAATGTCATTTCCTGATGAAAAGCAGCAACGAAATCCCAATAGGTGCTAAACTTGAACTTCAAAATAAGAAAATGGAAAAGAATCAATTTTAGACCCTGGTGAGCATTCTCATCTTTTAGAACTTGCTGATTCAATGCACTTGACAGCAGAATAATGAGAACTTTTTAAACTCTGTGCTCCTGAGAGTTGTCTCATCTTCAGGAGTATTGCCTCTTTAGAAATCCAGGTCTATGGGGAAGCTCTTTAGGCTGACATCACAACTTCTTACTGACTATTCTCTTTAGGATGGGATTCCAATTACATCCAATTCTCATCCAACAATTTTGTGTTCACTTGATTGATCAGAGGAGGAAATGTTGAGACACTGGAGGTTTGGCATGATGTGAAGAGCCTCATTAAGGAAGAATACTCCATATTCTGCAGACATGACTATGGGATATGTTTTCAGGGAAAACCACCCAACTCATAACCAAATAATATCTATCAAATTCTGTAGATCGCTTTTGAGAACAATCCTGCCAGCATCCTTCGTGGCATGTCATATCTCAATTTCTAGGGAGTAATGAGGAGAGAATGATTTTTCCCTGACCCTTAAGGAGCAAGAGTTTTGTCGCTGCTCAATGGGCATAAAATTATTCGAAGGAGGTATGGAAGTGTGTGGCAGTAGGACAGAAAGTCTTTTGTAGGACAAAATGATAAAATCTGATCTTGGGACGAATGAAACTGAGATAATCTTTCACACCTGAACGCCATATCTTTACAGTGGCAAACTTCTCATGAGTGTCTCATGATTGTCATTCCTCATGAGCTTTTCCTTGAGGGAATTGTAAGCAGGTGGGTCAATTGCTTATCTCAGTGGAGGCTCTGGATCATGCTTTTCACCTCAGGTATGTGGACACTTGAAAAATGTTTATTATATGGGCAACTTACTTTTACCTGAAAAAGGGAATGTCTCAGCAACTTCAAGAAGTACCATCTGTAAAATATGCATAAGGAATGGAAAGAGGTATTGCCTCACAGTATCTATGAACCCATGAATAACATTTGCTCAGAGAAAAAAGAATTCCTATTCAGCTTTCAAACTTCCAGTAATTATATTTGCAGGAATTCCTCTCAACATTCTTTTCAGTGAAAGTATTTGCAGAGTTCTGCCTTTGAACTTTTGCTCCTTCATTTCTCTGGCAATTGCTGCAATTCCTATTTTAATACAATGCAGTAATGATTAAATTTTTACATGTGCTCCTGGGACATGAAAGCCAAAGAGAGGAACTCTACAGTGTGCAGTGTAATAGGGAGTTTCTTTTTGAGGGGCATGCATTTTGTGTCTCATGTAGGACAATGCAGGATTTTTCTCATATGAGGGCTTTCTGCTGATCATTGGCAACTTGAGTTTCCATGAATGGTTTGGATGTAATCCTAGCTGTGCTGAAATACTGCTGGCAGTCACAGAAAGGCAGATGATAGAATAGAGTCACGGTTTCCATGTCAATCCAACCCTCATCATGTCCTTGCTCCTGCTGAGGAACCATCAAGAAAAGTGGCGACCCACCTGTGGTAGTGGGAGGGAAAAGAAGAAGGCAAGTCCCAGGGTTCCTTGGTTTACCACAATGGGGTCCCAACCTGTTAGCTCATGAGAAGATAAATCATGGTGTGTTGTGAGCATGGCCTCTCTGAATTGAGAATCTGACTCTATGCAAGATAAAGGACATGGCTGAAGCCAAACATTATGAGATACCATCCATGTCCACGAGGGGGGGATGAGTTCCCGTGGCCACAGAAGTCATCATAATTTTCAGGAAATTGGGACCCCACTGCAAGAAATTGTTTCCAACTAGGTGTAGTGGACCAGGGAGAGATGCTGTGGTGCCCTATAATGAGTGGATCACCAGTCTATCACATGACACAGGATCATGGCACTAAGAAGTCCCTCCTCCTAGTCTGCACACATCCAGTACATTGCTGAGTCAGGAATCTGGCTTAGGACATTAGCAGTCAATCAAAATAATGGCCAAAAACATTTCAGAGCAGAAGAGAATGAGGGGCAGCTGGTGGGTTGGGTGAAGTTTTAACTGTGAAACATCACAAGATACCTGGTGTGATGTCACACCTCTCCACAAATGACCCAACAGGAGAGAGCTGGAACTGTGGTCTTAGGAGTTCTTAGTACAAGTGAGGAGCTGCTGAGCTCCCCAATTTCAGCAAGAGGGAGGTAATCACTAATCAATTAGGAAAGAGACTAGGAAGTTGCTGGCAATATAGAAGAGACATTCTATGTTCATTCAACTTGCCAGGTCCCTCCACCTCTACTGTTCCTTATATTTATGGAGCACTGAGACATTGTTTTGTTATGATTTTCCACACGGCTCATCCACTCACACTTTGATGCAGAAACACCTATGCAATGTGTCTTCATTTAAGGTATAATTCTCTTCCCCAGTCTATCAGCTGTTTTAGAAACAATGTCTTCTGGTATAATTCCAAGAACACCTTATCCAACAACTCCTAGATACAAACTATAGGTCAGTATCAGACTCTGACACAATGATCCTCCAAGATTGTGAAATTGAGGGATGAAATATGTGCCTGATGAGGACTGGATGAACCTGGATGAACCTGGACCTTGAATGATACTGGGAACTCAGACTTTACATAACCGCTGTGGATCCTAAATAATAAAAGTGGCAGTAAATTTATGGATTCAGTGCCAATTCATACAATTCTTTAGTAAATGATGTGTATAAAAATGCTACACACAAAAAACTGAAATAATCAGCTGACTTCTGTCGACATATCTCTGTATTCAAGTTGATAATTTGTTTTTGTTGAAGAAACATTGAGTTGTACAAGTTGACTTCTTTCCCAAAGAAATTGGAGTGCACCCAGGATAGCTTGTCCTTGGCTAACCCTAGTGCATGTGATATTTTCAATGTCATTCCTGATGAAAGGCAACAATGAAATCCCAATAGGTGCTATACATGAACTTCAAAATAAGAAAATGGAAAGTAATCAATTTTAGAACCCAGTGAACATTTTCATTTTTAAGAACTTACTGATACAATGCACTTGACAGCAGATTAATGAGACCTTTATCACCTCTGCATTCATGAGAGTTGTCTCATCTTCAGGAATACCACATCTTAATAAATCCATGTCTGTGGGTAAGTGTTGTAACTATAGTTTGGGTTTACACCTATTGTCATTGTTTGACTAGGCCTCAACCTGTGGGTTGTTGTCCCTTCTGGAGAGATAAGTCTGAGGAGGTAACCAACACCCTTGGGAGAGCAAGTGGCATACTAGTCTCAAATTTATTAAGTAATTACAGCACTTTTATAGAAGAGGGGAGTACAAGAACAAAGAACCAGTAGTGTAACATGAGAGTCTGTAAGAATTGTCCAATTAGAAGTCACACAGTTTACCAAAGGGAGGAGGGAGAAAGAAGGATGAGAAAAGCTAAACTTGTGCAATGGCCATTGGTGACTCAGGTCACTAGGGAGTTTTCTCCACAAGCATGAACAATTCTGAGTGTTCAGTCAAGGATTTTACCTTTCCACAACCTGAGAACATACACCTCAGTGACTCCTTTCTGCATCCCCACTTCTCCCCATTTTCTTTTTTTAACTGTGGGTTACTCATCAAATAGCTCAGTAACAGCAACACTGGCATCAAAATAGGTGAGGTAGACTCCAACAGGGAAGAAAACAATCTTAAAGTCTTAGGCAGTGTAACAAGATATAAGATTACAGGTGTCCAGCAGTACATGAAGCAAACTTTGTAAGTACAATTTTAAAATTTCAGTAGTCCCACAATACAGTGACCTCATTAGTAAAGTGATAATTCAATAGTAAAACAATATATAAAGTAAATTTCATTGGTAAGGTGATAAAAAACTCATTAGTAAACTTAACAACCACATTATTGATTACTGAAGGCAGATAGAAACACTTGTGAGTTCACTTTTTATCCTGGAATAGATGCTGAGAGGGCCTTAACTACTAACTGTTGCTGCTGTTTGTGTTCTAATGACTATCTTTTGCAATGATTACAAATGCATTGAATTTCACAGAGGCAAAGAAATAACAGAAATATACTAAGCACTCCATTAATGAACAAGCCTTTTAACCAAATGGTGTATGATAGCCAAGATGTTAACCAATCCCATAATTTTGAACCACATTCATATTGTCTTCTGTTAGTGACTATGTCTTTAAGGCAAGTGAGTTCTTGTGCAATTGAATCAGTGTTATCACTGAGCTTAAAACAACACATTTTTTTACTTCCTTGCAGTTTTTGTGATACAACAATAGTAAATAATCAATTGTTGCTCTGTTATTGAGAATAGCTTGTCTATGTTGTTTTTGCTTGTCATTCAATAAAGCTATGGCAGTAGATGTGTAGTGAATTTTTTTTTCCATAGCACAACTCCATGTAACAATTGTCTTATAGGTTCCCACTGCTAGGCCTGGGATGCCTACAAGGAAAAAAGTCAAGTTAGTGTACTCTGCCTTGGACATGAGATGTATCAAGTCATCACAATCTTCTTCAAGCTCTATAGATGTCTTATGAACTCTCTTTGCAGACTTGTAATGACAAGCTCATCATGAGAAGGAAGAAAAGCAGTTAACTAACTAAGACAACAGCGAGTGCCATGGGCCATGTATGCTGCAATATAATTGAGAGTATATGACCCACAAGAGAAAAGTAGCCAGGTGGCAAAGGAATATGTGCATTTGCATAGCTAATTGGCTCAATATTAGTACAGGTAAAGGAAGGATTGACAAAAGATTTACAGTTGGTTTTACAATTTTGAATTCCTGCACAGGTGTTGTTACTATTGAAGGCAACAGTGGGAGTGAGTAACTCCATTGCATTAGCAGGTTTTGTGGACAGGGGATGACCCCAATAATATGAATACTTAAAAGAGATGTTCTTCTTAATATTGGAAAGTATAGTCATATTAGCTATTTCCTGTCCTGGATGACCTACTGGGAGAAGGCATGAGCCTAATATTATAACTGTATGAATATCCTGATGATGACAAATCTCAGAAGTATTTACAACTTCTGCCAAATGAACCCATATGCTATAGTGCATGAGAGAATTTAAAGAAGTGGGTACAGCATTAGCAATTCTTGAGTTAGCAGTAATAACAGCACACATTAAGAGATATAATGTCCTAACTCCTGGCTGTGGATCTGGATCTGGTGCCATCATCATCGCTTGGTCTGCGAGATTCTTGATGTCTACCCAGGTTATTCTGTGCATGCAACATTGTCTCAATCTGCGAGGATGATGAGGTCCACCTTCTTGAGGGTGCTGATCATTCAGTGACAAATTCTCCATCTGATGAGTCAGGGGCCTGGATATGGGGACAAATATTTCTGACTGATACCCATAGAGGCTTTTCTGCAGCTTCTGGAAAGACACAAGCAAATCCTCTGTCCTGGGTTAGAAATGGGTGTGGACCATGCCATGTGTTGGATAGTGGGTCCCTCCAATGAAATAGGGGCAGTGAGTTGGGGATGGCATTAGAGCATCCCAGTGCTTATGAAGAGGAGAGAGGCCTTTATAATCAAAAGTGAGAAAACTTAGTGTAGAGAAGGCTTGTATAATCAAATTTAAAGTAAAGTGCAGGGGTATATACCCCCTTCATTTTGAATATGGAGTTTGAGTATTCCATTAGCCCATTTAATGGGCCTTGGTCTTTGGGATTGTAGGATCTATTTTTTATGTGTTCAATATTAAAAATTTTTAGAAAATTGTGAAAGGTAGAGGCAGAGCCTTAGTTCAGTTGAAGCAGGGCTTCTTATAAATCTTAAGTAAATTGTTTTTGTTTTGAAGCCAATCTTTGCTTCTTTTGTTATGATCAGTGTGATCAAGCTCATAGGTATAGTGAGGGGCAAAAGGAGGACTGGAAAATAAAGATTTATAAGTTTAAAGAGTTATGTTACCAACTTTTACTTGTATATATTTTATTAGCAAGTAAAAAAATAAATAAGTTTTACTTTTTGTATTCAGAAAAGTTATAGAAACTAGGACATCTTTGTGGTTTTTCCATAGTTGCTACATGTAATGCTAAGAGCTCTGTATAGCTGTTAAGAAAGTTTATGGTTTAAAGTTACTATAAGGCAGGCAGAATCTGGAGAAGTGGAGCTGGTGAAACATTGTTGCTGTTGAGTAAAAGAATTCTTTTTGCCCAGGAGCTCTGTGCTTGAGATCAAGATCAGGGTTCATAAGACTTTCCCCAGCGTTTTCCATGCAGGGCAATGTTACAGTAGTTAGATATCCTGGGCTTTTTTCATAAAAGGTTATTTTACAGCTGAGAGCTCATTAGAGACTCCTAATTTTAGGTATTATTGTACTGTTCTTCATTATTATCTTTTTTTTGTTATTTTTAAGTGTTAAGTTATCTTGTAACATTTACATATATTCTTTTCAGAGTTTAAATGAGTATTAGTTAACATTATTCATCATTATGTTTAAAATAAAGATTAAAGAAAGACAGATAACTTTTAACTGCTCTTTTGTGTGTCAAAGTAGAAAATGTTTTTATATTTTATAATATAGACTTCCAAATAGATTATACTCTCTTGGTTTTATAGAATTTATATGTTTAAAATGTTACCTCAGTGTAAGAGGACATTTTATCTTTTTGATAATATTATATAAAATAATATAGGCAAACTTCCAATAAAGTTTTCTTATTAGTATAAGTTTAAAATTATCATTATAGATAACCTTATTTTGGAGAATAGCAACATAAGAAAAATACTGTTTAAAATTTCCTCCTTTAGAAGTTTGTATTCCTGGAAAATAAAAGCATGTTTAGCATATTAATAGGAGTAATAGCACAATTATTTTGATGATGAATAAATTTAGTTTTTGGCAAAAATTAGGCTTTGAAACCAAGTATGATATTTTAACATTTGTTGGTTAAACATATTTGTGTGAAACCCAAAGTTATAAGATTAATTTCTTTAAAGAATAGAATTTAAGAGACCTGATGTAAATTAGTTTTTTTATTTAAATCCTTATTATTTTTGCATATAGATTACACATTGGTTTACATTAGCACATTATCATTTGACCTTATAGAAAAATCTTAAATGGCTTTTAATTGATCATGTTGCATATATATTACCAACTTAGTTACAAAAGAACTTGTAAAAATTAGTTTTTCACTGATTTGATCTTTATGTATTCTATCATAGAAGGACTTTTTAATCCAGAAAAATATTATTTTTATTAAACATATTTTCACACTTAGAACTTATTACTTTTCTTAGCTGTTAGCTTCACTCTTTGTTCATTACCACTAATGTGAAGTCACAATGTAGAGAGAGAGTGGAAGGGCCACTAGGAGAATCATATCAAGAGAATTTCTCAGTGCAGCATAATTGTAAGACAGCAGAAGAGTTGGTGGTGATTGTCCAGTGGCTGAGCATAGAATGTCTCCTTTTAATTACCATCAACCTGCTAGCCTCCTTCCTAATTTATTACTGATTAACTGCCTCCGTTTGATATTTGGGAGATCAGCCTCTCCTTTTTTCTAATTAGAACTCCTAAATCTCAGGCTATAGCTGTCTCCTGCTATTGTATTCATTGAAATTGTGAAATTTCACCAGAGTTTGCATGTCTTTTTTCAATTCAAAACCCCACACCCACGGAACAGCATGGGATGCTCATCTGCTCTGTAATGTCATCTATCACCCAGCATTGTGAGTGGTTCCAAAGGCCCTAGGCAAGTTTTCTGACTGATGAATGTACCCAGTGAGACCACATCAGGAAGACTGTCCATGTAGTGTCATGCCCCTGTTATCTGTGCTAAGTTTGGTGATACACATGTCCTCCAGAAATCCTGCATCACTTGTTGGTGAAATATGTCTGATGTGGACCAATTGCCAGCAGCAGTTTTCCCATTCCCAGAATATCCTGATGCCTCCTTTGGCCAAGTGAGCACATTGGCCCCTCTGAAGCATTAACAGTACAGCAGCCTGTCAGGCTTCAGCAGGCTCCATTAACTTGGATGGAGTAGACGTCTCAAAGTCAAAGGGGCTCCTCCTACAACACATGTTAATTACATTTCTCAGTTTCTAAGAGGATAGAATAGTTTGTGGCAACAAAAAGCCCCACGGTTCTTCTGTACTTCCACTTCTCTCCTTCCAGCATAACTGTTCCAGCCTTTCTCTTGAAACTTCCTCCTTAACAGCCAATACCTGAAGAGGATCCAGTTGGCATGACATCCATGACACCATTGTGTTGTCATGTGGACTTTTGATGCCTGCAGGCAGTAATGAATCATGCTAGTATAACTGACAAATCATTCATGGAAACCCAAATTTACCAAGGTCCAGAAACAAGTCCCGAGGAGAGAAAAAACATACAATCTCCTTCAAGAGCCAGAAAACAACACACACTTCCAAACCAAACTTCTCTGTGACATCCCAGTCCACTCTACATTCTGTAACTCTCCTCTCTTATGCTCTCAAGTCCCAGAGCACTGGTAAACATGTTAGGCATTTCTTCAGTTGGATCGAACCATAGTATTAGTGGATTGCAGATAAATGAAGGACTGACGTTTGAATGGAAAGGATATTCTGCAAATAATCTTACTGAAAGAATGTTGACAGAAATTTCTGAACACATAACAACTGGATGCTTAAAAACTGAATTGGGGATTACTTATCTCAGAGCTAATATTATTCATGGGTTCACAGATCCTGTGATCCATCACATCTTCTCATTCTGCATACATATTTACAGACTGTTTTGTGAAGTGGCTGAGACACCCCTTTTTCATAGTAACAGTCATTGCCCAGACAATCCACAGTACCTAGCACCCACATACCTGAGGTTAAAAGTAAGATCCAGCATCTCAACTGGCATATGCCTTGACCATGCTGCTTAGATATCCCTCTTGGAAAAGTCCTTGAGGAATGAGACAGTGGTGAGCAGTCTGGGATTACATGGTTTGGTGTTCAGTGTTAAAGATTCCCTTAATTTTCTGGGTTGGAAAGATCAGAGCATATATTTCATACAATGACAACTTCTCCTACTGCCACACAGGCCCATGTTTCCTTTGGATAATTTTCTGCTCATTGAGCAACTACAACACTCTTGTTCATTAATGGGACATTGATAAATCTCTTTCACTTCATTTCTCCCTGTATATTGGATTTTGACCTGCAAAAAAGGGTGCTGGCTGGATTGTTCTCAAAAACAATCTACAGATTTTGAGAGAGATGATTTGAATCTGCCAGGGGGTGGTTATTCTACAAAGTATATCATATATTCAGATATGCAGAACATACAGTCATCTACCTTAAAGAGTCTCTTCAGTTCATGCCAATCCTCCAGTGTCTCAACTTTTCCCTCTCTGATCAAACAAGTGAACATGAAATGTTTGGATAACTATTAGTTTTAATCGGAAGTCCATTCTAAAACGAGTACTCAGGAATTCTCTGTGTTCTAGGGAAAACTTTTTCCTCAGGAGCCTTGATTTCTTAAGCTGCAGTATTACTGAAGATGAGACAACTTTGAGGAATGTAGATGCTATAGTGTTCTCATTAGTAAGTTGGCAAGTGTATTGAATCAGCAAGATACACAAGATGAAAATGCTCACTAGGGTGTAAAATTGATTCCTTTACATTTTTGCATTTTGAAGTTCAGGCTTAGCCTATACTGGGACTAAATTGTTGCATTTCAGCACAAATGGACATTCCAAATATCACTTGGGGTACTCTTTGTGATGGAGAAGCTTTCTGGTGTGCACTCCAGTCCCTCAGGAAATGAGTGAACTTCAACCTCTCAATGTTTCCAACACAATCACAACAGTCCTTTGAAAAAAGAGAGATGTAGAAAAAGCACAGCATCATGTGTACCTCCATATACACAGTTATTTTTGCTTTGCATATTAAAGACATCATTTATTAAAGACTTGAATGAACTGGTGCTGAATGCATGAATTAACTTTCGCTGATAACATTAAGGAGCATCAGTGGTTATGTAAAGCCTGGTTTTCCTGTTTCATTCGAGGCCCAGATTACACCTGTCCTCATCCGGGACTTGTTTCATTCCTCAGTTTCACATTCTTGGAGGATGGTTGTGCCAGGGTCTGTGACACTAACCCATAGTCAGCATCTGCCAACTTTCAGTTAAGGGGTCCTTGGAAATGTGGCAGAGGGTCTTTTCTCCATCAGGCAATAGGAAGTTCAAAAGAATTACCCTGTAAATGAAGTCACAATGTGAAGATGTTACTTCATCAAAGGGTGAGTGGAAAGTCCCCTTGGAAAAACATAGCAAGATAATTTCTGAGTGCAGTGTAATTGTAAGGCAATAGAAGATGCAGTGGGGCCTGTCCACTGGTGTGTGCATAGAATATCTCTCCAGAAAACTGCTAGCCTTCATCCTAATTGATTGATGATTAACTGCCTACTCTCAACATTGGGGATATCAGCATCTCCTTACTTCTACTTAGAACTCCTAAATCTCAGGTTCTGTCTCCTGCTTCGTGGAAATATCTGACATCACAACAGAGTTGGTGTGCTCTTTTCCAGTTTAATCATCACTGAACCACAGAACTGCCCCGCATGCTCCTATGCTCGGAAACGTCATCTATTGGCAATGATCGTGAGTAACTTTTAAGGTCCTATGCCAGATCCCCAACTCAGAAATATAGAAGAAGAGTGAAAACCACATCGAGTGACCTTGTAGGGACATGCCCCCGTGAATTGTGTAAGGCATAATAACCCAGGCTTCCTCCAGAACCCCCACTCCCTGGTCCACTCCACCTGGTGGAGAACAATTGCCTGCAGCGGTTTCCTCATTTCCAGGACATCATGATGCCTGATGAGGTCAACTGAGCACATCAGCCCCTTGCAGACATGGATAGTATGGCAGCCTGTCAGGCATCAGCAGCTTCCCATATAATGAATGGAATCAGATGTCTCAAATCCAGAGGGGCACCCCCCACAACACATGAAGATTCCTTGTCTCCTCTTCTAAGAGGTTAGGATGGCTTGTGTGGCAAGCAAAACACACCTGGGAATTATCTGCCTCCTCATAACTCCTACATCCATTGCTTGGAATGACATTTTCAGGAACATTCCTCCACAATAGCCAGGACCTGAAGAGGTTCCGGTTGCCATGGCCACCACGATGACATATTGCTGTCATATTACATTTCTGTGACTGCAGGCAGAATGTGCCTGGCACTTTGGTTGACTCCCAAATCATTTACAGAAAACCATGTTGCCCAAGGCCAAGGAACAAGTTCTGGAGAGAGAAAAATCCAGTATCCCCCTACAAGAGCCAGAAAATCCCATGCCCTTCCAAACCAAACACCAGCATACCATCCCAGTCCACTGTACGTACTCTAGCTCTCCTCTCTTTTGCTCTCATGACCCAGTAGCACTAGTAAACATGTGAGGCATTTATTCCATGAGATCAAAACCAGAGTAGCAGCATTTTGCAGAGATATGAAGAACTGAGAGTTCAATGGACAGGAGTTTCTTCAAATCATCTCACTGCAAAGAATGTTGAGAGGAATTTCTGCACATATAACTACTGGACATTTAATAGCTGAATGGGGATATTTAACTCTGAACAAATAATTTTCATGGGTTCATAGATCCTTTGATCCATCTCCCATTACTTATACATATTTATAGACTGCGCTTCATGAAGTTGCTAAGACATTTCTTATTCAGAGAAACAGACTTTGCCCAGGAAATCCATATTTCCAAGCACCCACAATCCTTAGGTGAAAAACAACCTCCAAATCCAACAATAGGATATGCATTTGATTCCACTATTTAGATTTTTCTCTAGGAAAAACCTGGAGGAATAAAAATATTGAGAGAGTTGTGAGCAGTTTGGAATTGTCAGGGCTTGGTGCTCAGTTGTGAAAGATTTCCCCAATTTCCTGTGGTCCCAAAGACCAGAGTATATAATATTTCCAATATGCCAATTTCTCCTACTGCTAAATACCTACATGGTTCCCTTGGATAGTTCTCTGCTCATTGAGCACTTACACCACTTGTCTTCCTTAAAGGGATAGGGATAAATCTTTCTCTCATCATTATTCCCTGGACATTGGATTTTGAGCTGTGTTAAAGGATGTTGGGTGGATTGCTCTCAATATAAATCTACAGAATTTGAGTGAAAATACTTGGATGTGCTTTGGGGTGATTTTTCTGCAAACCATATCACATAGTCAGATCTGCAGAACATTTAGTCATCTACTTTCAAGAGCCTCTTAAGATCATGCCAACTCTCCAATATCTCAACATTTGTGCATCTGATCTATCAAGGCAATGGAAGAGGTGGTGTGGCCAGGCTGGTGTGTTCACAGAATATCTCTTCTCCATTGCCAACATCCTGCCAGCCTCCATCCTAATTGATTAGTAAATAGCTCCCTCCTCTTGACTTTGGGGAGATCACAATCTCCTTACTTCTACTTAGAAGTCCTAAAACACAGGTTTCAGCTGACTTCTGATGGGGCATTCTTGGAAAGGTTTGGCATCACACTAGAGTTGGTGTGATGTTTTCCAGTCCAAACTTCACCTAACATATCAAACTGCCCCCAAAACTCCTCTGCTCTGGAATGCCATCCATTTTCCATCATTGTGAGGGGCTTCTCATGTCCTAGGCAAGTATCCCCATGTCAAAATGTACAAGGTGAGTGCAGATCAGGACAAGTGTCCTCGGAGAGCCTTGGCTTTGTGGCCTGTGCTAGACTTGATGACACATGCCTCCTTTGACACTGCTGCATCACTCCCTGGTAACTATGTCTGGTGGGGACCAATTGCCTGCAGCAGTTCACATTGCCAAGAATGCTTTATGCCTTATGCAGCCAAGGGAGCACACTGGCTCCTCATATGCCTGGACAGGATGGAAGCTGGTCAGGTTTCAGCATGCTCCCTTATCCAGGATGGATTCAGAAGTCTCAAAACCAGAATGGCCCTGCCCAATACACAAGCTGATTCCACATTTCTGATCCTTAGACTTTAGGACTGCTTTTGTTGCAAATCAAGGACCACTCATACTTATCTTCTCTCTTCCCTCCGACCAGCATAGCTGGGCCACTCTTTTCCTTTAAGGTTCCTCCACAACAGCAAGGATCTGAAGAGGTTCTGGTTGCCATGGTCACTATGACACTGTTGTGCTGTTACATGGCCATTCTGTGACTGCAAAGGGCTTTCAGAGCGCAACTAGGATGAGAGACAAACCATTCATGGAAACCCAAGATGCCAAAGGCCCAGCAGCAAGCTCTGGGGAGAGAAAAAACCTGCATTATCCTACACGAGTCTGAATTCAAGGCCCTTCCAAACCAAGCTAGCACATGTCAGCCTGCTCCACTCTACATTATGTAGTTCTCCTCTCTTTTGCTCTCATATACCAGGAGCACTAGGAAACAAGTTACTCATTTCTTGAGTGGGATCAAAGTCAGAGTAGCATCATTTTGCAGAAAAAAATGAAGGACTGTGAGATCAATGGACAGGTGTTTCTTCAAGTCATCTCACTGCAAAGAATGTTGAGAAGAATTTCTGCACACATAAGTACTGAATTTTTAAAAACTGAAAAGGAATTCTTTATCTCAGAGCTAATATTCTTTACAGATCCTGTGATCCATTACCTCTTCCCATTCCCTATACATATTTACAGACTCTGTCTCATGAAGTGCTGAGATATTCCCTTATTCAAAGAAACAGACTTTTCTGTTTGTAATCCACATTACAATTGGTAATCCACATCCCCAATTGCCCACATACCTGAGGTGAAAATAAAAATCCAGAACCTCCACAGGGACATGCATTGACTCTGCTGATTATATTTCCCTCAAAGAACAATGAGGGAGGAATTAGACATGTGTGAGCAGTTTAGGATTGTAAGAGTTTGGTGCTTTGGTGTGAAACGTTCCCTCAATATGTTGTGGTTCCAAAGATAAGAGCATAATATATTTCCTACAAAGGCCTACTTCTCCTCCTGCCACATTCCTCCATGGTTCTCTTGGGTAATTGTCTGCTCACTGAGTAACTATAACACTCTTCTTCCTTAAAGGGAGAGAGATAAATATTCTCACCTCATTATTTCCTAGACATTAGGCATCAACCTACAACAAAGGAGTTTTGCTGGATTTCTCTGACAAGCTATGTACGGCATTTGAGAGTAATATTTTTGATCTTCCTTGGGGTAGATTTTTCTGCAAAGAATATCATGTACTCAGACCTGTAAAACATGCAGTCATCTACCTTAAGAAGCCTCTTCAGATCATGCCAACCCTCCAGTGTCTCAACATTTCCTCCTTGATCAATCAAGCAAAAACAAAATGGGTGGATGACTATCAGTTTCAAGTGGAAGTCCATTTTTATAGAGGTATACAGCAAAGATCTGTGTGCCAGGACAATGTGTTTCCCTAGAAACCTGGATTTCTTAAGAGGCAATAATCCTGAAGATGAGACAACTCTAAGGAATGTAGAGATTATAACGTTCTCATTAGTAAGTTGGCAAGTGTGTTGAATCAGTAAGGTGTACAAGATGAAAATACTCAGCATGGTCTAGAATTGGTTCATTTCCATTTTCATATCTTAAAGTTCAGGTTTGGCACATACTGCGATGACATTGTTGCCTTTGCAAGAATGGACATTCAATGCATCCCCTGCACTCTGCATTGTGATGGACAAGCTATCTGGGATGCTATCTAGTCCCTCTGCCAAAGAAATGGAATTCAGCATCTCAGTGTTTTCCAAACAACCATAGAATCTCCTTGAAGAAAGAGATGTACATAGAAACAGTGACAAGTGGTCCTCAATTTACAAAGTTTTGTGTGCTTTGCATTTTTACACACATTTCTTAAAGACTTGTATGAATTGGCACTAAATACATGAATTCATTTCTACTGATATCACTAAGGAACCACAGGGGTTATGTAAAGCTTGGTTTCGCTGTCACACTCAAGGCCCAGTTTCATTCTTTACTCATCAGGCACTTGTTTCATCCCTCAATTTCATGTTCTTGGAGGAATGTTGTGCCAGGGTGTGTGACAGTGACCTGTAGTCAGCATCTAACAGCTGCTGGTTGAGGTGTCCATGGAGTCTCCCAGAGGGCATTTTCTCAGACAAGCCATAAGTTGTTCAAGAGAAATACCCCTTAAATGGAAGTCACATTGTGAAGGTGTTTCTGCATCAAAGGGTGAGTGGACGGCCCCTTGGAAAAGCATAGTAAGACATTTTCTGAGTATTCTCTAATTGTAAGGCAACATTAGATGAAGTGGGGCCTGTCCAGTGGTTTGAGAATAGAATGTCTCTCCTCGAATGCCAGCAACCTGCAAAACTCTTTCCTAATTGTTATTGATTAACTCCCTTCTATCGACATTGGGAAATTCAGGTTCCCCTTACTTCTACTTAGAACTCATAAGTCCCAGGTTCCAATTCCCTCCTCCTTCATAGAAAAGTCTGTCATTACATCAGACTTGGTGTAGTATTTTCCAGTTCAAACTTCACCTAACCAACAGAGCTGCCTTGTATGCTCCTCTGCTCTGGAATGTCATACATTGATCATCATGACTAGTATCTGCTAAGGGCCTTGGCCAGTTTCTGGACTCAGCAATGTACTGGTGAGTGCAGATCAAGTCGAGTGACTTCCTCATAGTGTCATGTCCCTGTGGCTTGTATTATGCATGGTGACCCACTCATCTTCAGCACACTGCATCCTTCCCTAGTCCCCCAATCCTGGTGGGGAACAATTGCCTGCAGCAGGAAAAGCATTCAAAGGAAATCAAGATGCTTCCTGCAGCCAAGTGATCCCATCGCATTGGATTCTCACAGATTTGGATAACATGGTGGCCTGTCAGGCTTCAGGAGTCTCCCTTATCTTGGATGTAATCAGATGTCTCAAATCCCAAGGAGCACAACACACAGCACATGCCGATTCATTCTCTCATCCTCTAAGAGATTAGGATCACTCTTTTGGCAAACAAACTCCCCTCCCCTTAGTCTTCCCTGCTTCCTCTTCCCTCCTACTTGCATTGCTGGGAATCCCTTTTCTTAAAGATTCCTCCACAGCTGCCAGGAACTAAAGTGCTTCTGGTTGCCATGGCCATGGTGATGTCATTGTGCTCTCATATGGTCTTTCTCTGACTGCAGGAGGTATGTTCAGTTCAGCTAGGATGACTGCCAAATCATTTCTATAATACAATGTTGCCCAAGGCCAACCAACAAGCTCTGAATAGAGAAAAAGCCTGTAATCTCCTACATGAATGAGTAAATTCCACTCCTTTTCAAACAAAACTCCCATATTCAGCCACTTCCACTCTAAATACTGTATCCCTCTTCTCATTTGCTCTCATGCCCCAGGAGCACTGATAAACAAGTTACTTATGTCCTGAGTGGGATCAAACCAAGAGTAGCAGCATTTTACTGAGAAATGAAAGACTAACAGTTCAATGGACAGGACTTTCTTCAAATCATCTCACTGCAATAAATGCTGAGAGGAATTTCTGTACATATACATAATGGATGTTCAAATACTGAATGGGAATTTTTTACCTCTGAATTACTATTATTTGTGCATTCATAGAACATGTGGTGCATCAGCTCTTCCCATTTCCTATACATATTTACAGACAATGTCTTGTGAGGTTGCTGAGACTTTCCCTCATACAGAGAGAGATTTTTCTCAGGAAATGCACATTTCCAAGCACCCACTTACCTGAAGAGAAAAGCAAGATCCAGGACATCCACTGGGAAATGCATTGACCCCACTGGTGGTTAGTTATCTCTCAGGATGAAACCAGGGAGGAATGAGACAGGTGTGAGTCATTTGGAATTGTAAGGTTTTGGTGTTCAGGTGTGAAAGTGTCCCTAAGTTTCCTGTGGTCCCAAGGATCAGAGCATATATGCATTCATAGAAATTGCTTTTTCTCTTCTACAAGATGCCTCCATAGTTCCCTTGGATAGTTGTCTGCTCATTGAGCAGCCACAACATTCTTATTCCTTAAAGGGACAGGGATAGAGTTTTCTTTCATCATTACTCCCTAGGTATTCAAATATGAGCTGCAGCATTGGATGCTTGCTGGATTGTCCAAAAATAGCTATCTTCAGAATTTGATAGAAATTGTTTGGTTTGGCTTTGTGGTGCTTTTTCTGCAAAGCATATCCCATAATCAGGTCTTCAGAAAATGCAGTCATCAACCTTAATGAGCGTCTTCAAATCAAGACAACCATCCAGTATCTCAACCTTACCTCCTCTGGTGAATCAAGTGATCAGAGAAAACTTGGTAAGTATCAGGTTTAATTGGAAGGCCATTCTAAAGAGAGTATTAACCAATCATTTGTGTGCCAGACAAAAGTGCTTCCTCAGGGACCTGGATTTCTTAAGAGGCAGTATTCCTGAAGATGAGGCAACTCTGAGGAACTTAGAGGTTATAAGAGTGTCATTAATATGCTGACAAGTGTATTGAATCAGAGAGTTACAAGATCAAAATGGCCACCAGGTTTTCATATTGATTCCTTTCCATTTCCACATTTTGAAGTTCAGATTGAGCACATATGATGACTACATTGAAGCCTTTCAACAAGAACTGGCATTCAAAATATCAACTGCAGTATGGTTTGTTAAGGAGAAGCTTTCTGGGGTGTACTCCAGTCCCTCTGCCAAAGTAGTGACATCTACACCTCAGTGTTTTCCAGCACAATCACAATATCAACTTGAAAACAGAGATATGTAGACAAGCACAGCAGCATGTGGCCCTTGATTTAATCAGTTATTTCTGGTTTGCATTTTTCCAGACATCATTTATAACAGACTTGTATGAATTGGCACTGAATACATGAAATAACTTCTGCTGATGTCACTGAGAAGCCACAGTTTATGGACAGCCTGGTTTCACTGTTTCGTTCACAGCTCAGGTTCATCCTGTCATAATTCCTGAGTTTCATATTCTGAGATGATGTGTGTGGCAGAATATGTGACTCAGACCTGCATCTTCCGCAATGGATCCCTTAGAAAATTGTCTGTTCATTGACCAACACTTGTTTTCATTAAAGGGAGAGGGATAAACCTTTCTCTCCTCATTACTACCTAGACTTTGGGATTTGAACTGTGGGAAAAGGATGCTTGCTGAATTGTTCATAAAAGTGATCTACAGAATTTGATAGGAATTATTTCTATCACCCTTGGGATGATTTGTCTGCACACCATATCTCATAGTCAGGTCTGCAGAACATGAAGTCATCTACCTTAAAGAGCTTCTTCAGATCTGCCAACTCTCCATTGTCTCAATATTCCCTCACCTGATCAATCAAGTGAACATAAAATGGTGGTATAACTATCAGATTTAATTGGAAGCCCATTCCAAAGATAGTATTCAGCAAGCATCTGTGTTCCAACCAGAAGTACTTCCCCAGAGACCTGGAATTTTTGATAGGCAGGATTCATACAGAAGAGACAATCTGAGGACTGTAGAGGTAATAATGGTCTCATTAATATGCTGGCAAGTGGATTGAATCAGCAAGTTGTACAAGATCAAAATGCTCAAGAGGGTCTGAAATTGATTTTTTTCCATTTTTGCCTTTTAAACTTTATCTTTAAAACATATTGGGACTTCATTGTTACCTTTCAGAAAGAGAGGACATTGAACATTTAACATGCACTAGGATTTGTGAAGGATAACCTTTATGGGGAACATTCCAGACACCCTGCCAAAGAAGTGGACTTCTACATCTCAACATTTTCCAACACAACTACACTGTCAACTTGAAAACAGTGGGATGTAGCCAAAACAATGCTCATGGTCCTCGATTTACTCAGTTTTTTTGTGCCTTGCATTTTTAAAGACATTATTTATTAAATATTTGTATGAATTGGTACTGAATACATGAATTTACTTCCAATAATTTCATTCAGGAGCCACAGGTGTCAGGGAAGGCCTGGGTTCCCTGAATCACTTCAAGCCACGAATCATCCTGTACTTATCAGGAACTTATTTCATCCCTCATTTTCACATTCTTGGAGGATGATTTTGCCAGGGTCTGTGACACTGACCTGTATTCTACATGTTCAACTTCTTGTTAAGGGGCTCTTGGATATGTGCCAAATATTCTTTTCTCAGACAGGTGATAGATATTTCAAGAGAATTCTCACTTAAGTGAAGTCATATTATGCATGTGATTCTTCATAAAAGACTGAGTGGAACAGCCCCTTGGAATATCATAGCAAGACAATTTCTAAGTGTACTGTATCTGTAATGCAAGAGAGGAGAAGTTGGGGTCTGACCAGTGGTGTGAGCATAGAATCTCTCCTGGATTTCCAGCAACCTCCTAATTTCATTCATACATGATTACTGATTAACCCCCTCCTCTTGACATTTTGGAGATCAGCATCTCCATACTTCAATTTAGAAGTCCCAAATCCTAAGTTCCAACTGTCTTCTGTTTGGACATATGTGGATAGGTTTGACAACACACCAGAGTTGGTGTGAGGTTTTCCATTTCATACTTCACTTAACCCACTGAACTGCCCCACGTGCTTCTCTACTCTGAAATGTCATCCATCAGCCATCATTATGAGTGGTTGAAAAGACCCTACGCCAGTTTCCTGACTCAGCAATATACCAGGTGAGTCCTGACCAGGACAAGCGTATTTGTAGGGCCATGCTCCTGTTGCATGGGCTAGGCATGGTGACCAAGCATTCTGAGTCACCCCCACATCTCTCCCTGGTTCACTAAACCTGGTGGGTTCCAATTGCCTGCAGGAGGTTCCCCATTACCAGGAAATCAGAATGCCTCCTTAGGTCAAGTGAGAGCATCAGCCTCTAGCACACATGGGCAGTGTGGCAGCCTGTCATACTTCAGCAGGGTCCCTTTCCTTGGATGGAGTTAGGTGTCACAAGTCAGAGGGGTTCCACCCCCAATACATGGTGATTCCTCCTCTCCTGTTCTAAGAGCTTAGGTACCCTGTTGTGGCACACAAAACACCACTGGGACTTACCTTTTTCCTCCTACCACCTACCCACATAGCTGGGAAATATCTTTCCTTGTAGATTCCTCCATGATTGCCATGACCTGAAGAGGATCTTGTTGCCAAGGAATCCATGATTCCATTGTGCTGTCATATGGCCTTTCTATGTCTACGGGCAGTATGTGCAGGTAAACTAGCCAATCATGGAAACCCAAGTTGTCCAAGGCCCACCAACAAGCCCTTGAGAGAGAAAAAGCCTGCATTTTCCTACATGAGCCCAAGAATATCAGGCCCTCCAAATCACACTCCCACATGCTAGCCCCTTCAACTCTAGATCCTCTAGCCAAGTATGGCTCTGGTCCCTCACTCCATTGTGCTGTCACAAGGGATTTTTGTGATTTCAGGCCACATGTGCAGTGCAGCTAGGATGACAATCAAGCCTTTCATGACAACCCAAGTTGACAAATGCCCAACAACAACCTGTGGAGAGAGAAAAGCTGATTTCTACTGGAGCCAGAAAATTCAAAGCCCTTCCAAACCAAACTCCTGCATCCCAGCCCTTTCCACTCTATATGCTATATTTCTCCTCTCTTTTACTCTCATGTCCCAGGAACACTGGTAAACAATTAGGCATTTCTTGAGTGTAATCAATATGAGAATAGAAGAGTTTTGCAGACAAATGAAGCACTGACAGTTCAATAGTCAGGAATTTCTGCAAATAATCTCACTGAAAAGAATGTTGACAGAAATTTCTGCACACATAGCTACTGGACATTTGAAAACTGAATGGGGTTTCTTTAGTTTGAGTTAACATTACTCATGGGTTCATAAATCCTGTGATCCATCACCTCTTCCCATTCCCTATACAGCTTTACAGATTGTGCCTAATGAAGTTGCTGAGTCATTCCCTTATTCAGAGACAGACTTTGCCCAGGAAATCCATATTTTCCAATCAATCACATACCTGAAGTTAAACCCAAGGTTCAGCACCTCCACTGGGATATATTTGACCCCATTGTTTAGATTTTTCTCAAGGAAAAACCTGGGAGAAATGAAAACAATAAGTCATGTGTGAGCAGTTTGGGATTTTAAGGTTTTGGTGTTCAGGTATAAAAAATTCCCTCAAATTCCTGTGTTCCCAAAGATCAGAACATATGGTATTTCCTACAAATGTCCACTTCTCCTACTGCCACACTCCTTCATGCTTCCCTCAGTAAACTGTCTGCTCATTGAACAGCTTCAACACTCATTCTGTAAAGGAGGGATAAATATTTCTCTCCTCATTACACCCTAGTCATTGGGATTTGACTTGCAACAAAGGATGCTAGCAAGATTGATATGAAAAGCAATCTACAGAATTTCATAGAAATTATTTGGCTTCTTCTTGGGGTGGCTATTCTGCAATGCACATGCCATATTCAGGAGTGCAGAACATGCACGCCAAACCCCCACTGTCTCAACATTTCCTCCTCTTATCAAGCCAGCAAAATCAAAAAGTTTGGATATAAAATCAGATTTAATTTGAAGCCCATTCTGGAGAGAGTCTTCAGCAAGCCTCTCTGTGCCACCAAATGTTTTTCCCAGGGACCAGGATTTCTCAATAGGCCATTTCCTGAAAATGAGACCACTCTGAGGAATGTAGAGGTGATAGCACTCTCATAAATATGCTCTCAAGCAGATAGAATCACCGAGTTGTACAAGATGAAAATGCTCACCAGTGTCTCATATTTATTCTTTTTGATTTCTCCAATTTGAAGTTCAGGTTTAGCACATATTTTTACTTCATTGTTGCCATTCAGCACGAAATAACATTCAAAATTTAATGCACTAAGGTTTGTGAAGGAGAAGCATTCTGGGACACACTTCAGTCTCTGTGCCAAAGAGGTGGACTTTTACATCTCAACATTTTCCAAAACAGCCACAATATCAATTTGAAAACAGAAAGAAGTAGACAAAACACAAGGACATGTGGCCCTTGATTTATTCAATTTTGTGCTTTGAATTTTTACAGACATCATTTACTAAAGAATTGTATGAGGGACTGGGGTTATAGCTCAGTTGGTAGAGTGCCTGTCTCACAAGCATAAGGCCCTGGTTTCAATCCCAAGCACAACAAAAAAGAAAAAGACTTGTATAAATTGGCACTAAATATATGAATTAACTCTGTGGGTATCATTGAGGAGACATAGGGTTTATGTAAAGCCTGCTTTCCCTTTATTACTTGAAGTACATGTTCTTCCTCTCCTCATCAGGCACTGTTTCATCTCTCAGTTTCATATTCTAATAGCACAGTTGTCCAAGGTTCTGTGACACTGACCTGTAGTCTGCATCTTCCAGCTGCTGTGTAAGGAGTTTTGGAAATGTGCCAACAAACTTTTTTTCACACAGGTGATAGTCAGTTCAAAACAAGTATTCCTTATATGTAGTCACATTGTGGAGTTGTTTGTCCATCAAAGGGTGAGTGGAAGTTCCACTTGGAACATCATAACAAGACAATTTCTGAATGTGCAATAATTGTAAAGCAACCAATGAGGTGGTGGGGCTTGTCTGGTGGTGTGAGCATAGAATGTCTCTCCTCTATTGCCAAGAACCTGCTAGCCTCCTTCCTAATTGATTAGTGATTTACTCCCTCATCTCAACTTTGGGGAGATCAGCATCTCCTAATACTACTTTTAACTCCTACATTCCAGGTTCCAACTGTCTCCTGTTGGGGCATTGTGAAATGGTTCAGCATCAAAACAGAATTGATATGATGTTTTCCAGTTCATACTTCACCATATCCCCTGAGCATCTCACATGCTCCTCTGCTCTGAAATGTCATAGATTGGACATTTTTTGCAAGTGGCTCCTAAGGCCCCAGGCCAAAGTCCTGACTCCACAATGTACTGGGTGTGTCCATACAAGTAAGAGTGCATTCGTATGGCCATGCCTCTGTGGATTGCACTAGGCTAGGTGACCCATGCATCCACAGGAAGCCCTGCATGAACCCCTGGTCCACTAACCCTATTGGGACCAATTGATTGCAGCAGTTCCCCATTACCAGGAAATCTTGATGCCTCCCGTGCCCAGTGAGCACATCAGACACTTGCAGTCATGGATGGTATGGAAGTCTGTCAGGCTTCAGCAGGCTCCTTTATTTTGGATGGAGTCAGATGTCCCAAAGCCAGAGGGGCCCCACCCACAACACATGCTTACAGCTCTTCTCCTGTTCTGAGTTTAGGATTCCTTTTGTGGCAAACAAAATACCACTGGGACTTAGCTGCTTCCTCTTCCCTCCTACCAGCACAGCTGGGCCAGCCCTTTTTTTGAGGATTCCTCTACAACCAGGACCTGAGAATGCTTCTGTTTCCATGGCAGCTGTGAAGCCATTCTGCTCTCATATGGCCTTTCTGTGACTGCAGGTGGTATGCTCAGTGCAGTTAGGATGACATTCAAGCCATTCATGGGAAAGCAAGTTGCGCAAGGACCAGAAGCAAGCCCTGGGGAGAGAGAAAACCTACATTCTCCTACATGAGCAAGAAAATTCCATATCCTTCCAAACCAAACTCCCACATGCGACTCACTTCCATTCTACATACTCTAGCTCTCATCTCTTTGGCTCTCATATCCCAGGAATACTGGTAAACAAGTTAAGCATTTCTTGAGTGATATTAAAACCAGTGTAGAAGCAATTTTGGAGAATTGGAGGACTGATGGTTCAATGGACAGGACTTTCTGCAAATAATCTCACTGCAAACAATGTTGAGAGGAATATCTGCACATGTAATTAATGGACATTTTGTAACTGAATGGGGATTATATATCTCTGATCTAATATTATTTCATGGTTTCATAAAACTTGTGATCCATCACCTCTTTTCATTCCCTATACATATTTACAGACTGTGCCTCATGAAGTTGCTGAGATATTCCCTTATGCAGGGGAAAGGGCTTTGCCCTGGAAATCTGCTTTGGTCCAACCTTAGAAGTCCTGGCACAGTTTATTGAGGGGAAGGTGTTGCCAAGGAGGAGAATAAAGCAACACAGACCCAAAGATCTGAGGCTACATTCTAAGTTTACTCTTTCACACACCATTTAGTTATTCTCATTCACTTTGAGTAAAATCCCTTGAGTTTACTGAAAGGGAAAGTGTTGCAAACTCTAAGGGTATCTGATGGGCATAAGTATAATCAAAATAAGATAACTTCTATTCCTCTAAGAAAAGCATCACAAAACTTTCTTTGGTTCTGCTTTTGTCTCACTACAGACAATAAGAGCAGAAATCATTCTCATAAATTTTATAGTTGTAGCATATCATGGGTTAAATTCCAGTCAAGGAAAACAAACAGCTATACCAATCAACCACACTATTGGCATTTCTCTCAATGGCAAATATGAAACACAGCACCTTTTAATCCATCCATGTATATCAAGTGAAGTTTCTTTTTGTTAATTAAATGACCTCTAAGAAAAGAACATTATGTTTTCTTTTATAACTTCTATCTAGAGGAAAGGGAGACTGATATCAAAAGATTTTAAAGATTATTTTCTAGAGGAAAATAATAGCTCCCAACAATCTTATATGCATTCTACTCTGGTCCTTGAACTGTGAAAACAGTTTCACTAGAGGGGACACATCCTGGTTTGGGTTAAAGCAGTCAGGCACTCTGACTGCATTTGGATAAATGAGAGTGGGGTAAATAAATCTAAGGACAAACAATAAGTCTTGTTAATCTGTCCCATGAAAATTTTCTGTTAAGTTAATATGAAATCAATTAAAGTTTGAGCAGTGTTACTGTTATGTTCTAAATCACTTATTTTATGATTTTCTACCAAAATTTTAAATGCAAACATCCAAATATTACACCATTAACAATGAGAAATAACACAAAAGCAAGAAGATGCATCCCATGTCCACATTTCCAGAAGATATGCAAGAATCTTCATTACTCACAGTGGTCATGAATCAAGCACTGAAGGGAATAGTGTGGGAGGGGCATTTCCTCATTTTTCTTTTAAAAACCTGATGTTTTTGATCTGTATTTCTAAAATTTTATTGCTCTTCAGGTACAGACAATGATGACTGGAAGAAAAAAAAGCAGAATTAGAATACAGAACACACTGAGGCCAATTTCTATATTGTCTTGAACAAAGGTACTAATAAAAATGCTCTCCTTTATATTATTAAAAATGTTTAGCACAGATCAGCAGAGGAGCTGACATCCAAATGAGATTGAATAATATCCCAAAACTGTACCACAGCAATATCTGGAGCAATATTACTATTATTCCAAATTCCTAGTAAGTGATTTTTACATGTTCCCAATTTGTAATACTATTGATCTTCAAAAGTGTCACACAAATCCACTTACAATAGGCATGACATCTAGAAGTCATTTTAATCTTAATATTTTGGATTTGATTTCCAATGTATAGAATGAATTCCCAAAGAGCATCCATTCTAGGTTCTAATTTTTCATCCATCTTTTACTGTGCATCCAGGGTAATAGATAGATTTTGAGGTAAATTGATATCATGAGAGGGAGTGTGAAATTCTTGTACAAGTACAGTAGTAGATGCAGCTAATTCAGTTTCAATACTTATTATGGAGCAATGCCTAAGATTAGTACTGCTACAAATTGTTTTGGTCTCATTAGTTCATTAAGCTTTCCAAGAACCTCTGTACAAGGGTCATGATAACATTTTTCTTTTCAACAACACAGGTAACGTAACATAAGAAGGTTGATGGACTCTCATGAAAACACTATAACCTTTTGGAAAGGTAGGATTAATACAATTAATCAAGATACAATAATCACATTGTATAGAATATGATTCCTTATCCTTAGATACATTAAAATATTTTTATTAGCAAGTAAATGAGCGTGTGGAGCATTTACACAAGCTCTAACATTCAATTTTGAAGGACTATCAGGTCTAGTGAGTAATAACATATTAGAGGCAGCTAAAAGAAGGTGTAAATTAGGAAAATGGGAATGGTTACTATTTTTAAGATGGTTCTGTAAATTGGTTTCACCAGGTCATGTGTAAACCATCTATGTAATGGTTCAGAATTGGTAAATTAACATAAAAATAAAGTTACCCCACATTGCTTGCCAATATTGCTCATTATCAGAAAGTGGAGCTGGCACAGACCAATCCATAATTTTAGTATTAGAAATAAGAGGAAAGTAAACATGAGCAAAATGAGAAAACCACCACATTCAAACCATTTTTGAAAAATCTGTGTCAATATCCAATAGATTCCAAAAATATCCAGTTTTGTAAATTTTTTCATAGTTCAATAGAAGAAGGAACAGAATCATTAACTTACGTTTCATTAAAGTTAATATAACAAATAGATGACATCATTAAGGACCATATTTAGCATTTAGAATGATCACTTTGAGGTGAGTCAATAAAATAAGTAGAATAGCTAAGAATCAAACAGTCTAAAGGAAGTTCTTCAAAATCCCTGGGAAAATATAAAGGAGTCATACTCACTGCTCCATGGAATGAAATGCTAGAAGAGATTTCATGTGGTATTAAAGTATCAGAAATGCCTTCCAACAATTAAGGATGATTCGTAAAAACCTTGAAATTAGCCCTGTTCCAGGAGGAGAGCTGTAACAATAGTATCTGGAATATATATCAAATGGGACTAGTCAGCAGAGCAAACAATTACCTGACTAGCAAGGATAGCCAACATGGCCACGAACGAGGTCTTGGGTGTAGATTTTTTCCCTGAGATAATACAAATTGTTCAGCTCTAGTACTGAAAAGTTTAGGTTTGCCCAAGTAGGAAAAGGTGACATTTGGGTGAAGGCTAATTGTCCAAATGCTAGATGTAGCCAATGAAGCTTTTCAGGTCAGCTCTTCATCTGGTCAGTCTGATCTGAAGATAAGCCTGTGGTGGAGTTCTCCTTCTGAAGACAGGCTAATAGTGTCTGATTAATCGGTCTGGAATCCACAAGGGACATTCAGTGTCCTGTGAAATCATTCAAGCATATCACTGACCTGATGCTAAGAATATATCTGGTCCTTTCCATTGTTTTGTTAGTTAATCTCTCCTTTTTACCATATTTAGGTTGTGGAAACTTGTCCCAGTGTCTCATCATTGGAGTCCTTCCTGTAGAGAAGATTTAAATGTTTAATTACAAATAAAGCATGTTGTATAATATGATAAGGGGAGAAATAGTCTAATTCCACTTTCTTTATTTTAGGTATTTGTGGTTTTAAAGTTTGATGAGCTTGTTCCACAATTACATATTCTTGGGAACTATAAGGAATTCCTGTTGAATGAGAAATATTAAATATATCACATGATTTTTAAAGGCTTTAGGTGTGTAGTCAGGTCCATTGTCAGTTTTAATTGTTTAGACATTCCTAAAGAAGAAAAACATAAAAAATAAATGTTGAGACACATCCTTGTAAGCATCGCCAGTCCTGGCAGAGGCAATAATAGCATGAAAATGAGGATCAACAGTGACATGAAGAAAAGAGAATTCGCCAAATTCAGGTATATGAGTAAAATCCATTTGCCACAGTTTATTATGTTGCAATCTATGAGGATTTACACCCATCTGTACAGAAGGAAAGAAAGCAGGGCATGTTTGACATGACCTACCAATGTGCCTCACATGTTACCTGGGTATTGAAACTGGTCCTGTGGCACAGAGGCATTTTGAAGATGAAGTTTATGTGACTCTGCTGCATATTCCTTGGCTGTAGAAATGTCATTTTCAGTTTATATATCAGCTCACTTCTTCTCTTCAGCAGGAGGTCCCAGAAGACCTGAATGTTCTCGGATATGTCCTATAAAAAAGGGATTAGTTCTTTGATGAAATAATGTTTGTAATTCTTGTAACTTTGTTTCTATAGATGAGGAATTTGAAAGTGTGTCTGTCTCAATAGCTGGAAAGACACTAATAATAAATTAGGAGTCTGTATATAAATTAAAATGTGACACAGTTTTAAAGGCATTAATAACACCAGCAATTTCAGTTCGTTGGACTGAAATTTCCCCTGTAATTTGAAAAATAGAATGTTTTTGGTTAATTGTATTTCCATTAGATATCCCCATCTGTAAATATAAGGGAATCTGAATGGGTAATGGGACTAACAAAAGTTTATAATTGAAAAATAATATCTGTTTGAATAATAAAATGTCAAAGTGGGTGATTAGGCAAATAAAAGAACATTTATCCTGTTTACCCAAGAAAGGAATAGCCCATTGATCTAATTGGCATAATTGGAAGTATTGCTCTTTGCTATAAGCAAAAACAATTGAATGTTTTTCTCAAATGGCTCTTTGCTTCTAAGTCTGGCTTTAATTATTAATAAGGCAATCTGTGAAGGAAAGGAAAGAACAATCTTTTTTAAAGTAAGACATAAATGTAATCATTCTATTGGTGTATCTTGCCAAAGACAACTGGTAGAAGTATAAGACTTTTAAGTACAATGAATGACCAAGGTTCTTTATAATCAATTTGTTGTAATTGATGAGTTTGAATTGCTTGCTCTACTTTAAATAGGGCTTGCTTGCCAGTCTCTGTCAATTGTCTAAGTGAGGTCAGATCAGTTTCTTCTTTTAATATTTCAAATAAATTTTGAAATCAGCAGTAGTAATTTTTAAGTATGGTCTTATCCAGTTTATATCCCCAAAGAATTTCTGGAAATCATTTAAAGTACACAATTTATCAGTTCTTACTCATAAATTTTGAATAGTAATTCTTTGTGTATTAAGAATGTGTCCCAGATAATTATAAGGAGGATGTAATCCAGTTTTCTTGGGAGCAATTAAGAGCACTCAAGATACCAATTGTTCTATTAGTAATTAAGTATACTTTGTAAAGTTTCAAAGGAAGAATATGATCCATGTGATGAATTTAATATAGTCTAGGTTATTCTCTCCTTGCATGTTCTATAGCCTGATCAAAAATAATTTTGCCATAAAGTGGGACTATTTTTCATACCTTGAGGCAAAACTGGAAAGTGAAACCTTTGAAACTTTCCAGTGCAACCTTTGAAAAAGGCATTGCAAATTTGGAGAAGTAAAATTAAGGCAAATCCTATTGTGCTAAAAGGATTGTAAAGATACAATCTTGTAAATCAATCAGCACAATATGAGCCCTTTAGGGATTGCCACCAGAGAGGTAAGCCCAGGTTGTAGGTCACCCATAGTTTCCATGTGTCATTAAGTGCTCTCAAGTCCTGTGATCATCTCCATTTACCTGATTTCTTTTTTATCACAAATACAGACGTATTCCATGGAGTATTGGAGGGGTCTATATGCCACTTTTCTAATTGTTGAATACCCAAGGAAGTGGCTGAGATAAATTTTCTTGTGTAAGTGACTACTTCTCTACACATACAGGAGAATCTGATTTTCATGTAATGGGATCACCCTGTTTAAGAACAGGGACCACTAATAAAAGGAATAAGCTGAGATTCACCAAAGTCATATTCATCTGTTCCATTAAATCTCCTCCCCATAGGGTAAAAGGTAGGGAAGGAATAACATAAGGATGAAAAGTCCCTTTATGTGATCCATCAGTCCAGTGCAATATCTGGGAAAATTTAGCTATATTAGAGGTAAGTCCAAGTCCCAATTAGGTAGAAGGAGTTTTAGTAATGGGCCAGGATACAGGCCAGTCTTGTGCAGCATTGCATGTGACATCTGCTCCTGTATCTAATAAACCTTTAATAGTCTTTACTTTTATGTAAACGGTTTTCAATGGCCTGTGATCAGAAGAAATTTGAATCCAAGCCATGGTGCTATTAGAGGCAAAACCACCAATACGTGTGGAAGTTAATGATTACTAGGTTGCTGTTAGTAAGGCAAGAGTAAAAGTGAAGCAATTCATTGTTGGAAAGGAATTTGAACAGATTTTAGAGGTGGGTAAACCATAATTTTAATTTCTCCCAAATTTTGAATCCCTCACCCCAGGGATAACATTTATACCAGCCTTGGACATAGAACTTCTGCCAATAATTAAGTCCATATGTCTCTCAGGTAAGTCCATATACTTCTGTTCCTATAAGAGTAACTTCAGATTCATTGGTTATAATTAAATTCTGAGAAGAAGGCAAATCTACTCGAGAGCTTCCTGGGGTTGCCCTTGCCAGGTCATTGTTTGTCATGAGAAAAGATTGCTTCATGGGTTCCAATAGCCCCTGTTGGTTTTGGAGGCCTATGGCTGATCCAGAGATCTGCCTGGTTCTAGCAGATTGAAAAGTGGGCATATTAGAACATCCTCGGGTTCAATACTGCTTCCCATATGATGTCAATCTTTGTGCAACTTAGAGCAACATTCTCTCACCCAATGGAAACCCTTATAATATTTTGGGCACACTGTTTTTGGTGTATGCCTTGGCTAAGTAACTTCTCCTTCAGGGTCTTGAGGACAGGTCCTACTGAAATGCCCAATTTGACCACAAGAAAATCAATTACCTTCTTAATACATTGATACATTGCCTTCTTAACTTTTAACTTTATCCACTTGAGCCATGCCATTAAGGAATTCAGAGTATGTTTTTTCCTTGTAAGGCAGCTGCCATAGCCATAACTTGAACATGTGCAGGACTACTGTCCATACAGGTATTAATAAAATCAGAAAAAGTTCCTATTCTCCTTACAGGTCAAAGCAAACCTGACAAGTCATGTTAGCATTTTCAAAGGCCAATTGTTCTAAAAGAATTTTGACCCCTTCTGCAATTATAATTTATTTGATATGTCATCGTGCAATTTGGCAAGAAAATCCTCATGACTTCCATTGAACTTTGTTAAATATTACTGAGAAAAGTTGTTTTTGTATCAGTGGAAGGAAACCTTCTCCAGGCTGCGACTGCAAGCTTAAAATCCTACTTAGAGCTTGTTTTGATAAGAGCAATTGAGCCTGAGGAGTGGCAAATTTTTCAGTCTCAAGTAACATAGATATCATCCTTTGATCTCTTGCTCTCTTAATGAATTATCCTTGAGTAATTTGTTTAGCTTGCCCTTCATATTCAGTTTACCACAATAAATATTGTCCAGGACTTAAGCAAGATCAAGCAGTTTGTTGCCAATCATAAGTAGTCATCCAATTAGACTCTACAATTTCCACCAATTGTATGTCATATGGAGACATAGATCCAAAATCTTTTTTGCTGCATCTAATTGTTTAGTAATCTTAAAGGGCAATGGTTCCTAAATAATTTCCTCATCATCATTCCAATTGGAATACTTGATAAGCAAGATATGCTTCCCCTGTAGCTTGGGCTTGAGCAACAGCCCCTAGTAATCCTGCTTTATCTTTTATCTTCATTGTTTTTTTTTTCTTTTTACTCCTTTTGTGAGGTTCAGAAACCACAATAGGAGTGACCATAGGAGGCTGATCCTCATTGTGATAACTGGATGCTCTCTCCTTTAAATCTTCCTCATCTGAGGGAGAAAGTTTGTCCTCTTCACTTTTCTCATCCTCTAAGTTGGATGAAATACTAGATAACTCTGCTGCTATTTAAGTCGGAATTTTTGTGCACAATAGTGGAGTCTCCTTTGGAGAGGAGGCTCATTTATCCAAAAGCATAATTTCATGTGTAGGCTCAATAGCATATCTGAGCAAATACCAAAGAGCGAATGCATCATATGGGACACGTTCAGATCGATCCATGTTTAAAACAGTAAGTCTGCATTTCTTCCACTAATTTTTTTCCATGTGGCTAAATTAAGACTTCCTTGGGGATACCAAGGGGAAATTTCTTGTACAAAATGAAAGAATCTGTGCAGGTGCCCCGAAGTTACAGGAATTTGTCTCTTAGATAATAAATATTTAGCAATGTTAATGAGAAGGGCTCTCTATCTTTGTTCTCAGCATGGCCCACTGCTTTTCAAAAGTTCTGTGATTACCTGTCTATCCTCACTTTGTCTCTCTACCACGGGGTCTGGAGCAACCTGGACAGGATTCTAGCCTTTGCTCCTCAGCAAATAAAATGAAATAAAATACCAATTGCCCCACATATGGATGCATCTCTGCTGAGGTCCAGAATTTTCAGGTGTCCTGGCACAGTTTGGTGAGGGGGAAGTGTTGGTGACGAGGAGAATAAAGGGACACACACTCAAGAAATGAGGCTAAGTTCTAAGTTTTCTGCTTCACACACGATTTAACTAATTTCATTCAAATTGAGTACAATGCCTCCAGGTAATGTGAAAGGAAAATATTGCAAATTCTGAGGAAATCTGATGGGCTTATCTATAATCAAAATAAGTTAACTTCTATTCCTCTAAGAAAAACATCACTAAACCTTTAATTGGATCTCCTTTTGTCTTACTAGGAAAGATATGAGCAGAAGCAATTCTCGTAAATTATATAGGTTTAGCACATCATGATTCAAAGTTGAGTCAAGAATAACATACAGCCATACTCATTAACCACACTTTTGGCATTTCTCTCAAAGGCAGATATGAATCACAGATTCCTCTACAGCAGCGAGCACATGAAGATGTGCCAGTTGTCATGACAACTGTGATGACTTTGTGCTACTATATGGCCTTTCTGTGACTGCAGGTGGTATGTGCTGTGCAGCTAGGATGACAGCCAAGCCATTCATGGAAAACCAAGTTGCCCAAGACCCAGCAACAAGCCCTGTGGTGAGAAAAATCTTACATTCTCCTACATGAGCCAGAAAATTCCATGCCTTTCCAAAACAATCTTCTGCATGCCAGCCTCTTCCACTCTGCATACTGTAGCTCTCCTCTCTCTGGTTCTCATGTCCTAGGAGCACAGGGAAAGAAGATAGGCATTTCTTGAGTGAGATACAATCAGGGTACCAGCATTATGAGGTGAAATGGTGGAATGACAGTCCAATGGACAGGATTTTATAAAAATAATCTCTCTGAAAAGACTGTTGAGAGAAATTTCTGCTTTCAAAATTACTCGATGTTTGAAAGCTGAATGGGGATTATTTATTTCTGAGCAAATAATACTCATGGGTTCAGACATTTCGTGATCCATCACCTCTTCCCATTCCTATACATGTTTACAGACTGTGCCTCATGAAGATGCTGAAACATTCCTTTTTTCAGAGAAACAGACTATGCCAAGGAAATCCAACTTCACAAAGCACCCACAAACCTGAGGTGAAAAGCAAAATCCAGCACCTCCACTGGAGTATGCATTTGGCCCAGCTGCTTATAATTTCATGTCAAAAAGTCCAAGAGCAATGAAAACAGCAAGAGAGATGGAAGCAGTTTGGAATTCTAAGGACTTGATGCTCAACTGTGAAAGATTCTCTCAATTCTCTTTGGTCCCAAAGATCAAAGCAGTTCATATTTCATAAAAATATCTACTTCTCCTACTGCCACATGCATCAATTCTTCCTTGGCTAATTGTCTCCCCCTTGAACAGCTACAACACTCTTATTTTTTAAAGGGACAGAGATAAATGTTTTTCTCCTCATTAATCCCTAGACATTGGGATGTGTCCTGCAGAAAAGGATGCTGGCTGCCTTGCTTTAAAAAGCAATCTACAGAATTTCATAGAAATTATTTGAGTCATCGTTGGGGTAGCTTTTCTCCAAAGCATATTACACAGTCATGTCAGGGAACATGCAGTTATCTACATTAATGAGTCACTTCAGATCATGCCAAACCTCCAGTGTCTCGACATTACCTCCTCTGTTCAATCAAGTGAACACAACTCTTGGATAAGTAGAAGATTTAATTGCAAGCCCATTCAAAAGAGAGCATTCAGGAAACATCTGTGGTGTCAGCCAAAGATCCTTCCCCTGAGACCGGGATTCCTTAAAGGAATTATTCCTTAAGACAAAGTAAACCTTAGGAATGCAGAGGTTATCATGGTCTCATTAGTATGCTGGCAAGTGTATTGAATCAGCAAGTTGTAAAAAATGAAAATGCTCACCAGGGTCTAAAATTGATTCTGTTTTAATTTTGCATTGTGAATTTCAGCTTTAGCACATATTGGGGCTTCATGTTTTCTTTCAGGAAAAAATGACATTAAATGTATTATCTGTACAAGGGTTTGTGAAGGAAAATCTCTCTGGGTTGTACTCCAGTCTCTCTGCAAAAGAAGTGGATTTTGACCTCCTAACGTTTTCTAACACAACCACAATATCAACTTGAAAGCAGATAGATGTAGACAAAAATCTGCTACATATGGTGCTCAATTTACTCAGATTTTTGTCCTTTGAATATTTATAGACTTCATTTATTAAAGACTTGTATGAATTGGTGCTGAGTTAATGGATTAACTTCTCATATCATTCAGAATCACAGTGGTTATGGAAAGTCTGGTTCCGCTGTGTCATTCGAGTTACAAGTCCTCAACTGTCTCTTGGTTCATCCCTGTTTCACATTCTTGGAGGATGCTTGTGCCAGGGTCTGTGACACTGACCAGTAGTCTGCATGTACCAGCTTCTGGTTAAGTGGTCCATGGAAATGTGCCAAATTACCTATTTTCAGACAGGCGATGGGCACTGAAAGAGAATTCCACCCGAAGTGAAGACAGCATTTGAAGTTGTTTCTGCATCAAAGATTGAGCGGAAAGCCCCCCCTGGAAAATCATAGCAAGACAATTCTGAGTGTATGGTAATTGTAAGGCAACAGTTGATGTTGAGGGAACTGACTGATGAAGTGAGCATGAAATTTCTCTACTCTATTTGCAGCAAATTGCAAGCCTCCTTTCTAAATGATTAGGGATTAAGTCCCTCCTCTCAACAATTAGGAGCTCAGCATCTCCTTACTTCTACTTACAATTCCTTTTTCCTAGGTTTCAGCTGTATCCTATTTGGGCAATCATGGAAATGTTTGGCATCACACAAGAGTTGGTGTGATATTTTCCAGTTCAAACTTCACCTAACCCACCTAGCTGCCCTGCAAACTAATCTGCTTTGAAATATCATTGATCAATATTGTGAGTGGCCGCTAAGGTCCTAGGCAAGTACATTTCCCAACCTAGCAATGTACTAGGAATGTGCAGGTTAGGACAAATGTTTTTGTAGGGTCATGCCCCTGGGCCTTGTGCTAGGCTTGGTGACCCACACATCATCGGGCACCCCCTCATCTCTCCATGGTACACTACACCATGTGGGGACCAATAGCCTGGAGCAGGGCCTCATTGCCAGGAAATCATGATGCCTTGTGCAGTCAAGTGTGCACATCGCCCCCTGGGGAGCATGGAAGGTATGGCAGCCTGACTGGCTGCTGCAGGGTCCCTTATCTTGGATGGAGTCAGATGTCACAAAGACAGAGGGGTCCCACCCACAGCAAATACTGACACCTCTTCTCTTGTACTAAGAATTTAGGATTGCCTGTATGGCAAACAAAAGACCACTGGGTCATGCCTGCTTCCTTGTCCCACCTACCAGCACAGCTGAGCCATCACCTCGTTTGAAGTTTTCTCCAGAGCAGCAAGCACACGAAGATGTTCCATTTGCCATGTCAATCGTGATGCCATTTTGCTGTCATATGGCCTTTCTCTGCAGGCGGTATGTGCTGTGAAGCAAGTATGACAGTCAAGCCATTCATGGAAACTGATCTGATCCAAGGCCCAGCAACAAGCCCTGGGGCAAGAAAAAACCTAAATTTCCATACATGAGACAGAAAATTACATGCCCTTCTAACTAAAGTCCTGCATGCCAGCCCCTTTCACTCTACAAACTAGCTCTCCTCTTTTTTCCCTGCATGTCCCATTAGCACTGGTCAACAAATTAGCCATTTTCTGAGAAGGATCAAAATCAGTGTAGCATTATTTTGTGGAGAAATAAAAGACTGATGATTCAATGGACAAGACTTTCTCCAAATAAGCTGACTGCAAAGAATGTTGAGAGGAATTCCTGCAAATCTATCTGCTGGATGTTTGAAAAGTGAATGGTGATTATTTTCTCTCTGAGCACATATTACACATGGGTTTATAGATCCTGTGATCCATCACCACGTCCCATTCTCTATACATATTTACCCACTGTGCCTCCTGACATTGCTGAGACATTCCCTTATTCAGAGAACACATTATGCCCAGGAAATCCAACTTTTCCATACACGCACATACCTGAGGTGAATAGCAAGTTCTACCACCTCCTCTGAGATATGCATTTGTCCCAGCTGCCTAGAATTTCTTCAAGGAAAGTGTGGGATCAAGGAAAACAATGAGATATGTGTGAACTCATTGGAGTGTAAGGATTTGGTGTTCAGGTATGAAAGATTCCCTCAATTTCTTTTGGTCCCAAAAACCAGAGCATATAATATTTCCTACAAATGTCTGCTTCTACTACTGCCACGTGCCTCCATGCTTCCCTCAGAAAATTGTCTGCTCATTGAGGAGTTACAACACTCTTGTACCTTAAAGGAAAAGGGATTAATATTTCTGTCCTCATTACTTCCCACATATTTGGTTTTGACATGCAACAAAGTATTCTGGCTTCCTTGTTTTCAAACGGAATATATAGAATTTCATAGAAATTATTTGGTTCTTCATTGGGGTAGTTATTCTCTAAAGATTATCATATAGTCACTTCAGGGAACATGCAGTCATCTACTTTAAATAGCCTTTTCAGATCATGCCAACCCACCATTGTCTCTGTATTACCTCCTCTGCTCAATCAAGTGAATACAAAATGGTTGGTTATGTATCAGATTTAATTGCCATTCCATTCTAAAGAGAGTATTCATCAAGCCTCTGTGGTGCCAGCCAAAAATTCTTCCCCAGATACCTGGATTGCTTTAAAGGCACTATCCTTTAGTATGAAGCAAATATTAGGAACACAGAGGTTATCATGGTCTTATTAATATGCTCATAAGCA